>PVJD01003289.1:0-168182 GCA_004026545.1 Mormoops blainvillei | reverse complement strand
AAATTTAAAGAGAGAAAATATGCTTCAACTTCTGTATGTCCAAACTTTATTACATTGTCTACCCCTGAGAATACACTTGATAAGTGTTGGTCTAGTGAATAAAGAAACAAATTAAATGAGTACGTATGTGGTACCTGATGAAGTAGTATGTGTGCTTACTTAATATAAAGAACCTCAGAACATCTCTATGCTAACATAGATTTTGTTTGTTTTTGTTATATGAAATATTAAAACCATTATTTTGAAATAGTTTATAGTATGTTTGTAAAATGTAGTTGAAATAGAAAGTTATCTAAGAGGGTTTTGTTTTAGAGTAATCATAATTCAATTATGTATTACCTTAATATAAGATTCTTCTATCCAACCTCATTGCTTTTTTGATAACATTTTATAAGTTGCAGCAATAATATATGTCTATTTAAATTATATGTTTTAATAAGAGAGCTCTTCACAAAATTATTCTTAAGCCAAATTTAATTACTGGCTATTTATCTTTTTTTTTTTCCAGAGAAAATGTATGACAGTTAAGTTATAATTCCATGTAATCCTAAATTTCATTAGACAACAACTAAAAATATCCTACATTTAAAAACAAGTATAGACTAGTGAAAGGATGAACCTTAAAGACATACCTTATCTAATTTATCTTAATGAATCATGTTAGAACAGCACAAACATTAACTTTAATTTCAGGTTTGAATTGACCATTGCTTCTCTTAAAAGTGTGTACAACTAACTTCGGTAAAAAAAAAAAAAAAAAAAAAAATCCTCAACTCTGTGATTTCTGAAAATCTTTACAACTCCATAGTCTCTCACCTACTGTTTCCATCAGTTTTAAGTTTACTGTTTCTAATTGTAGAGTTTCCTTTCCGCTCAGCTTCTGGGTTCCTTCTGAACTATTTCTCTTTGAAATCTCCATTTCCTTTGAACTAGATTCATTTCCTTAATCTTAGGAGTCTCTTATTTCCTTCATTTACACTTTTTAAATAATTATTCTTTTTTAATTGTTGTTCAGTTACAGTTGTCCCACCTTTTTCCCCATAAAATGATTACCTATCAATGAAACAAATTTCTAGAGTGTTCGTGTTATTTATATTAAAGATTATCAATATTAGGAACAACGCCCCCTCATTCTTTTGAGCTAATACTCTCATTCAAATCACTTTTAAAATGTCTTAATGTACAGATTTCCTCAATTGCATCCTTAGAAACTAATTATGGGATGGAGCTTGGTAATCACTACTCTAAACGGTTTCACGCATGATTCTCTTGATCAGTGAAAGTTAGATATAATTTCATTAAATCACATTTAAATTAGTATGTGTTGAAATGTTTTGTTATCGTAGTTAAATACACAACTAGATAACATTATTGAGTAGTTCTCCACTGGTCTCAGTATATGAGACCCCACCTTCTGTTGGTAAAATGGATTTCTCTCTAGATTAATCATTATAATACTGCAAATCAATGTCAAAAATAAAAGAGTAAACAATACATGGGCCATGCAATACCTACTGTACTCTAAAGGCTTTAAGGTCATAAAGTTTAAAGTAAATGTTCACTAAGAGTGAATACGTTCAATTTTTAATATTTAAATGAAATTTTAAAGAATTGTCATTACTAGAAATGTCCTTGCATTCTATAATACCATAGACAGGACAATTCTGAATTCTACTAACAATACCTGAGCCAGTTAAAAATGTCCATAAAATGTAACAGGAATTGGGTAATGCATTTATACTTAATGAAGCACAAAGGACTTAATTGAGTCTGAAATTTTTTTTGTATTTCATGAGTGGTTTATGGAAGTTGAGATATAAGCTGAGTGTGCATATGAAAAAGTACAGTAAAATTTTAATTGGCACAGCTTCACTGAAGCAAAAATTTGCCAATTAAGTGATACACTGATTATGGTGATAGAAATTTGATTTTACACACTATACTTTTTAACACTGGCAGCAATATTTGCTGAGGACACTGTATACACTAGGAAATTAGGGGACAGCCTGGGAGGCGAAGGTGGAAAATATTAGGTAGACCCATCTACCATATACAGGTTTTCTTCTCTAAGTCCAGAATCTCTCAAAAACCTCTTAAAGACATTCGTAGTATTTCAAAAGTTTTTCTGCTTTTAGGTTATTTTTGACTAAATGTATCTGAGAAGAGAAATACCTATAGGCATTTATCAATAGTTATTTTTTAAAGGCAACATTGAAAATATTTAACAAAGGGTGGAACCAGTGTAAACTGAAGCTGAATCCTAAAAATTATTTCTTTGAGTACTTGAATAGCAGCTCTCCCAAAGATATATAGTAAGAATGAGAAATAAGTTAAATACTTAAAAAGATCAAGAATGATTAAAGTAGAAAAGGGACATATAAATTTTTAGAGACATTCCAAATAGACCATTATTTTAATGTAGAAACAAAGCTTTACGTGTAAAATCAATGCTACATTTTCCTGAAGAATTTACAAATACTAATCTACATATCAAATGTGTAGTGATTTATACTTTTAGCAAAGGACTTTTGAAATAATTCATATAAAATATCAGATGCTTCTGAATTTCTTTTTAAAAATGTAATATTTCATATAGTGATAATGTAGAACAAAGAAAAACATGTGACCTGAAGAAGTAATTACAAAATAATTTCCAGGCGTTTTAGGTCAATAAATTTTATGTAATGATACATGAATTATTGGAGTTATATCTACATAAACTGGTAGGATTGAACTAATGAAAGTACTAATAATGATTTCATATTTACTGCTTTATTAAAAAGTATAACAGAAATTTACTGAAATTTAATAATGTGAGAAACTGCTAGGCATCCTGTTGTCAAAGGGAAATATGAATATATTAACAGTTCATATCCTCAAGTCAATAATTTATTCTGAAAAGCAAGGGATATAAATATTATTATAGCATGAAAACTAATATGATGAACGCAACTGAAGAGAAGCAAAAATAAATTATAATAAAATTTCAAAGATAGGAGCAAAACTTTAGAGAATTCAGGAAACATATTACACAAAGTGTTTAAGGCACCAGAGTAGCATCAAACTAGTGGACAGGGCTAACTGACACAACAGGGGCAGTCGCACAGTGTCTGGGGCTCATAATGCTTTTAAAAAATAGAGAAAAGTTTGATTTCTTATACAACTGAAAGAAAAATGGCTTTTTACATCAAAGAAAATATTTTAATATATAATATCAACATACTTATCCTTGTATCCTGGAGGTAATGAGACAGTTGTTTTTTAACTAATTGATTTATTGATTGATTGATTTTCAACAGAGGAAGTGTCTTCTGAAGACAAAAGTGCCTAAATCTCGTGGAAGTCATAATGTGGCCCTGCTGGTGAGATTCTAATCCTAGCTTCACTTTTCACTGTTTGTGGACACCTAACCTCTCCACACTTCAGTTTTCTCATCAGCAAAATAGTGAAAAAAATTGTGCCCCACTCTCAAGTTTGTTATAAAAATTAAATAAATTATTACATGTAAAGTCCCTAGAACAATGTCTGGAATATATCAAGTGCAATATAAGCATTAACTGACAATGTCATTGAAATCAGCCATGAAGTTTGAATGAGGCAGCTAGAAGGATAGAAGTGATCAATATCTTTGGAAGAACAGTAATCCAGATGGCTGAATGATGGTATTGGTTGTTCGTAGAGGAGCAATGAGATAAATCTGGTGTTTGATTATGTAGCACTGGAGCTCATAGTTGGAAATCTGACTGTATTGTAGACCAATGAAGAGCCCCTGTATCATGGAAAAACTAATTAGCCATGGTATGTGTGGAAATTTGAAATATTGAAAGACTAGGTTCGGGGAAAAAGAGAGGATAATAAAAATAAATAGGAATGGAGGAACAGTTGAGAAATATTAAATCAGGAACTGATTGAAAGATTGATTTTAATGATAAAAATAAGAAAATATAAAGTTGATTTTTTATAGTAACTGCTATTTTCTGAAGGAAATGTAACTTGCTTCCTAATTAAATAAAAGTTGGGTCTCAAATAAAGACTTTTGAAGATTTTTTTCCTAAACTTGGAACCTGTATTTGTCAACTTCATAACTTAATTGGGCTTTGAGGCTGACAAATTGATTTTTCTTGCCCCTAATTTATTTAATTCAGTTTTCACAATTAGGCAAGCAATTAATCAATGATGAAGTCATTAAGATTCATTGCATTGAAATGCTGCCCTGACAATCATACTAAATAAGAACTATGCAATTTATCAGAAGGCAGATCCCCTATACATGGGATATTTTATATTTTAACTTCACTTAAAATTGTAAGATAAAATTGAACTTGATTCTTTAAGTTTGGCTTTTATTTATCTTAAAATATTATCTAGGATTAAAGTAATCTTTACCCATAATTTATTAAATTAAGATATGAAATAGACTGTTGGTGTATGACAAGATTATAAAAGAATAGTTGTCTGATACAATTCTTATTTATTTCTAATATGAAAAATATAGTTCCTAACCAGTTAAAACTTAAGTTTAGAACATCAAGCTTCTGTGTATAACATCAGAAATATAAAAACATTTTATGATATGTATTGTACACTGGAAAAGTATTGAATTTAGAATCTGTAAGTCTCAATTCCAGGGAGTTCTAGTACATAATATCTATATGTCCTTGAGGAATATTTCATCAGTATAGTTTTTTAAAAAATATATGACCAGTGTTAATTAAAAAAAAATAATGGACATGACAACATTCTGTAAATTGTAAACCAATATAATACTTAAATTGTAAACCAATTTAAATACTAAAATAATTTGGTCGGTTTCAGTATCATTTTGTAAAAGTAACTGTTCTAAACAATAATACATTTTGTGTACTTTTTATATTGTTTATTATGTTTAGCAACATATCCATAATAAATAGATAGATAAATAAAATTAAGATACTTTTTAAGTTTGTCTTTGAACACTCACCAAAACTGTGATGCCCAAAACTTTGAGATGAAGTCTTATTGTCTTGGATTCCAGTGCACCCAGTCTTTCTATCTGTGTTTTAGTTAACTTACACTAAGCTTCAAAAGTTTTATCATGGTTACCCTGTAAAGGCCACTCTGCCCGGGTACTTGGACTTTCTCTCTAAAGGTCCATTTCTGCTATTGTTGTCAGGCCGAATCTCTTTCACTGCCACTACTCGTTTTCCTGGATTGTTCACTCTCATATATTTTGAAGGCGTGTGAATATTCTGTAGTTCTCTGTTAATCTTCGGACATTGTACTCATACCACCGATCTAAAGACATCCCCTAACAGCTCAATTATTTTTTTCTATTAAATCTGAAGCAGCTTTGTCAGAATGCTCAAGGATTTCACAAAGCTTGCTCATAAAAGTTATTAAAAAATTCTGAAGCATAAATACTTGAAATTGCTTCACACCTATAACTAGACACTGAGCCTAAAGCTTTTCCTTGCCTGTGTTAGCACAATTGTTAAACACATCTGCACTGCTTCCATCAGAGTGAATTTCTGCACATTTCATTACTGATATAGTGCTTTGCCATCTCTGCAAAGTTGTCCCGAAGGCTGAAACACTGTGCATGCTGATAATGATGCTGTAATTCCTCAGTAACTCCTGTGCCTTTTGATGCAGAATCATGGGGGTACAGGGTTGTTTCTAACAGGGGGCAGCGAGCACAGTCACTGATAATATTGAGCCCCTTTGGTTATTTTTTTTTCTTTTAAATATTGATTGTTTATGTTATGACGGTTGTCCCAATTTTCCCCATTTACACCCTTCCACAGAGCCCTACCCCACTTCCCACAGTCAATCCCCTCACCACTGTCCATGTCCATGGGTCATGCATGTATGTTCCTTGACCATTCCCTTTACTTGATTCCAACCAGTCCCCCTTCCCCTCTCTCCTCTTACGGCTTTCATTCTGTTTCATGTTTCAGTGCCTCTGATTCTATTTTGGTCATTAGTTTGTTTTGTTCATTAGGTTCCACTTACAGATGAGATCATATGGTATTTGTCTTTCATTGACTGGTTTAATTCATTTAGTATAATAGACACCAGTTTCATCACAAAAAGTAGGAATTCCTTTTTTACTGCTCTGTAGTATTCCATTGTGTAAATGTACCACAACTTTTTTTATGCACTCACCTACTGATGGGCACTTAGTCTGTTTCCATGTCTTGGCTATTGAAATAATGTTGCTATGAACATGTAGGTAAATACAGACTTTTGAGTTGGTGTTTCAGGATTCTTAGGTTATAGTTCCAGAAGTGGAATCACTGGGTCAAAAGCACTTCCATTTTAGTTTTTTGAAGAAACCCCATACTAATTTCCAGTGTAGTTGCACCAGTTTGCACTAGGATTGCCTTTTCTCCACATCTTTGCCAACATATGTAGTCTGTTGATTTATTAATGATAGCCACTTTGCAGGTATGAGGTAATATCTCATTGAAGTTTTAATTTGCATCTCTCTGATGGCTAGTGATGTTGAGCATTTTATCATATGACTAAAAGCCATCTGTATGTCCTTCTTGGAGAAGGATCTATTCAGGTCCACTGCCCATTTTTTAATTGGATTGTTTCTCTTCCTGGTGTTGAGTCATGTGAGTTCTTTATATATCTTGAGATTATCTTTACTCCATTGTGTGCTCTTGCCTACTTTGTCAAATATTAATTAACCATAAAGATGTGGATTTATTTCTGGGCTCTCAGTTCTATTTCATTGATCTATATGTCTATTCTTATGTCATTACCACACTGACTATTTTGATTATGGTGGCCTTATAGTACAGTTTTATATCAGGTACTGTGATTCCTCCAACTTTGTACATCTTTCTGAAGATGCTGAGGCTATCCAGGGTAGACTTGATTCCATATAAAGTTTCAGAATATTTTTTCTAGATATGTGATATAAGACATTGGTATTTTGATAGGAATTATGTTAAATTTATAAGCTGCTTTGAGTAGTATGACATTTTAATGATGTTAAATCTTCCAATCCATGAACATGCTGTATACTTCCATTTATTTATATCTTCCTCCATTTCTTTCCTCAATGTGGTATGATTTTCCAAATACAGTTCTTTTACCTCTTTAGTTAAATTTATTCCTAGGTGTCTCATTTGTTTGTTGCAATAGTAACTGGGATTGTTTTTCTTAGTTTCAGTTTCTGATAGTTCATTTTCAGTGTATAAAAATGTCATCAATTTCTGAGTATTTATTTAGAATCCTGCTATTTTGCTGAATTCATTTATTAAGTCTAGTAGTTTTTTGGTGGAGCCTATAGAGTTTATATGTACAATATCATGTCATCTGAGAATAATGACAGTTTTACTTCTTCCTTTCCACTTTGGATGCCTTTTATTTCTTCTCCTTTTCTGATCGCTGTGGCCCAATACTATGTTGAATAAGAATGGTTGAAAGGGGAAATCTCTATCTTGTTCCTTATTTTAAGGATAATACTTTTAGGTTTTGCCCATTGAGTATGATGTTGGCTATAGATTTATCATATATAGCCTTTTTATGTTAAGGTATGACCTCTCTATTGCCACTTTGCAGACAGATTTTATCTTAAATGGTTGCTGGATTTTATCAAATATTTTTTGTGTATCTTTTGATATGATCATATGATTTTTATCTTTCATTTCACCTCTGTGTTGTATCACATTTATTGGTTTGTGAATATTGTGCCAACTTGCGTCCCTGGGATAAATCCCACTTGATCATGGTGAATAATCTTTTTAATATATTGCTGGATCCAGTTTGCAAATATTTTGTAGAGGATTTTAGCATCCATTATCTGATTTTGGAATTAGGATATTACTGGCCTAGTAAAAAGAACTTGGAAGTCTTCCCTCCTCTTGAATTCTTTTGAAATAGTCTGAGAAGAACAGGTGTTAGTTTTTCTTTGACAATTGGTAAAATTCACCTATGAAGCCGTCTGGTATAGCACTTTTGTTTGCTGGGAGTTTGATGATTACTGCTTCAATTTCATTTGTTGTTATCAGTCTATTCAGGTCTTCTGCTATTCCTGATTCAGTTTTTGAAGATTGCGTGTTTCAATAAATTAATGTTTCACCCATGTTGTCCAATTTCTTGGCATATAGTTGTTTATAATAATTTTGTAAAATCCCTTGCATTTCTGTGTTATCAGCTGTTACTCATTCTCTGTCATTCCTGATTTGATTAATTTGAGTCCTCTAAATTTTTTCCTGATAAATCTGGTTAAATGTTCATCAATTTTGTTTATTGTTTTGAAGAACCAGCTCCTTGATTCATCGATTTTTTTTATTTTACTTTTTGTCTCCATGTTATCTTCACTCTGATCTTGATTACTTTGTTCCTTCTACTCACTCTGGGTTTTGTTTATAATTGTGTTCCTAGGTGTAGGGTAAGATTATTTATTTGCAATTTTTCTGTCTTCTTGAGGTAGGCCTAGAATGCTATGAACTTCCTTCTCAGGATTGAATTCACTGTGTCCCATATGTTTGGGGCTAGGTTGTGTTCATTTTCATTTGTTTCCAGGTACTTTTTGATTTCTTCCTTGATCTCATTGATGACACATTCAATATTTAATAACATGCTATTTAGACTCCATGTATTTGAATGTTTTTGAGTTTTTTAATTGAGGTTGATTTCTAGTTTCATGTCATTGTGATCTGAGAAAATGCTTGATATGATTTTAAGTTTATTGAATTTGAGGAAGAGAGAGACAGTGATACAGTCTTTGTATGGGATTTTCATACCACACTGTCACCAATGGATAGGTCTTCCTGACAAAAAATCAACCAGGAAACAGCAGCCTTAAACAGTACACTAGATTGAATGGAATTAATAGATATTTACAGAATATTTCATCCAAAAGCACCAGAATACACATTCTTCTCAAGTGAACATGGATCATTTTCCAAGATAGGCCAAATGATAGGACTCAAAATAAGGCTCGACAAATTCAAGAAAATTGAAACCATTTGTTACTTATTAAGTGCCATGAAATATCACTCTCACTGTCAAAAGTCACTGTTCTTTCTGGCACAGATGGAACAACTTCTAGCTTCAGCTTTCCTCTCCCTTTTAAATTCACCAATATCACCTGTGGAATATTTTTCTTTTGTTCATTTTGGTTTTAATTATACAGATACTCTACCCAAATCATATTGATTAAGTTGGTTTGAGATGAGCTGTCTTCATCTAAAATTTAAACTGAATCATGATGCACATCAAATGGTGCAGGATTATTTTCCTAAAGTTTCTAATCTATGAGATTATCCTGAATAAGTGAGGACCCTTACTTCTAGGGTTATTAAGTAGTCATACATTGTTCATTTTAGATTTTCTTATTGGGACTTACGTGGACACATACATTCAACAGAACTGTTTTGGCTGTTAGATCTAAGGTTATGTTCTGTCTAAAGTTCTCTCTTCCTTAAGATCTTACTCATTCTTAAAAAGCTATAAAGAATTTCTATTTCCAACTAAGATAGCTAACAGCGAGCAGATGTTGAAAGAAAATTTGCCAGAAATCTCTCACATGTTTCCACATATCTAGGCAGTAAAAAGCCATGTGCCATGGGGTGATGTTTTCAGAATTATTTGTACAAACATAACTCTGGAAAGATAGAGCCAAGGACTCACACTGAAGCAAATTTATTTACATTTTTAAATAATAAAGGTAGAGGCAGTCTCCTCCCTGAAGACATTCCAAGGTAATAAAATTGAGATACTTTTCTTTCCAAAGAGATTAGCTTCCATTCCAAGATCATGTCACCCTGGCAGGGAGAATGGGCATACTTTCCAGCAGTCCTTATATAAGTCACTTAATGTGGGGGTTCTTTTCCTGTCACATGCCACCACAGCATGTAAAGGCAACACCAAGCCTTGCCACCTGTGTTAATCAGGGTTCAGGAACTCCTGCTATAATGTTATTCTGGCTGCTGTTTTTACTTTGAATAATAAATGATCTTTTGTCACTAAAGCAGACATCTCATGTCTCACTGTCAGTATCTGTGAAACTGTGATAGGTTAACTTATTACTTTGCAAGACAGATGAAATTTCATGTTCTATGTTACTTGACAATTTAATACCAAATGTACTCTTCCATCTGAAACAAACAAACAAAGAAAAAGAGATGAAATTCTAAAGGTAACATTTCCAGTTTCATATATTTTCTTTCTGATGAATAAAGAAAGTGAGGTTATAAAGCTCAAGTAATTTGCCTAAAATCTTATATCTTTTTAATAAGATCAAACATTAATTCAGGTCTAAAGAAAACATTGTAATCTGGATAATTTTTACAGCTCTGTTTCAGATTAATGTTTGTAAAGTAAATTTTGAAAAGATGTATCTCATTGTTAAAAAGATAAATGAAAAGTAATGTCAATAAGGAGATTAAGTAAATGAAATCACTGTAATGAGGTGTATGCAATGTGGAATGTGATAAAGATAGTGATATAGCCTTTCCTTTGAGAAGAATGTTAAAGTTTGATGACATGCAGTATCAACTTCTTTCCAATAGATTATCTCATTTGACATTCCTCACAGCTCTAGAGTTTAGACAATTAAAACAGAGAGGTTAATGATTTTGCCCAGGGTTATACAATCAGTTTATTTTGGGAGCTGATATTAAATACCTAGTCTTCTGATTTGTAATTTGTTTTATTTTGTGAAGAACATACATTAAAACACTCTGATAAAGATCTTTTTGATTTAATCTTTATTATATTATTTCATTACCATTTAGTCCCCTTAAACCCTCTCCTTCCCCCTCAAGAATCACCATACTGTTGTCCATGTCCATGAGTCATTTTTCCTTTTTGCTCAATCCCTCCGTCCCGTAACCTCCCCCAACTAGCTGCCATCTGTTCTCCATCTATGAGTCTGTCTCTGTTCTGCTCATTTTGTTCATTGTATTCCAGATATGAGTGAAACCATACAGCATTTGTCTTTCTCTGACTGGCTTATTTCACTGAGCATAATGTTCTCAAGGTCCATCCATACTATTGCAAAGGGTGAAATCTTCTTTTTTTATGGATGAGTAGTATTCAATTGTGTAAAGGTCCCATAATTGCTTTATCTACTCATCTGATTGACATTTGGACTGCTTTCATATCTTGGTGATTGCAAATAATGCTGCAATGAACATAAGGGTGCTTATGTTCTTTTGAGTTAGTGTTTTGGGTTCCTTTGGATATATTCCCAGAAGTGGGATAACTGGGTCAAAAGATAGATCCATTTTGAATTTTTTAGGTATCTCCATACTGTTTTCTACAGTGGCTGCACAGATCTGCATTCTGACTCTTAAAGATCTTGAATAAAGTCAGTATTTCTTAACAAAGAATCAAACAAGACAAAGAAGAATGCTAAACATAAAGATCACTTTCAAAGTTGGCTTAATCATTGAGGAAAAAGATTATAAGACAGTTAGGTCTCTGTAGTTCTGTAATCTAAAAAAGAAAGCAATTCGAAAGTAAGCATATCCCAAAGAAATTTTTGTATCTTGTTGTTTTATCTGCACGATGAAGAATAATTGTTAAAAAGGATAAGTGGGACAATGAAATACACAATTTGTCATTTTAAATATTTCCTATTACTTTGGAAATGGAAAAGAAAATTTTCAGTAAACAGCAAGCATGAAATCTGCTAGAATTAACAATCCAGAAATCTAGCCATTCTGTGGTTTTACCAATTGAAACACTAGAACGCTGTGGCATGGCCATGTGAGAGGATTGCTCATGGCAGAACCAGTAACCATAACAGAACATGATTTAAACTCCACAGGAAAGATACTTCCTGGCAGTATCACAACAATTTAAAAAATATTTACAAATATCAACTTGTATCTCCATGTGTCCAAGTAGCTAATTGCATTCTATTTTATTAGCTATCGCTGGTTGCATCACGTTTACAGGCAAAAGGCTGAGCTATCCAGGGCTGGTAAGTATCAACATTACTGTCGGATTCTCCCCAGAGAATAAGTTTTGTGTTACTATGTTTTGTTTGATTTTTTCTAGCAGCGTTCTCTGTAAAATCCTGTAAAAAATCATGGTTGGGTTTACTATATTAAATAGAAGATAGGCATTATAAATATCTATACACATTCATGTATATTACACTAACTATAAATCATATTTTAAAATTTAATCCCAGCATTATTACTAACATAACGTTGTCCTTCTCCTATGATTTTTTTTTTGGTATCCATAGTATAAAATGCGAGAAAATTGTAATGTGCATGCATGTACATTTACAGTACTAAACTTGAATACACTTAAATGAAA
This sequence comes from Mormoops blainvillei, assembly GCA_004026545.1. Taxonomy (NCBI): domain Eukaryota; kingdom Metazoa; phylum Chordata; class Mammalia; order Chiroptera; family Mormoopidae; genus Mormoops; species Mormoops blainvillei. Next base: position 155,909 of record PVJD01003289.1, on the reverse strand, counting down.
TATATACATGACAGGTCACAAAATCTTTGGAATTAAAAGGCCTGGATTCAGATTCTGACTCTGGGCACACAGAGTGTTTTATTCATTATGTAAATAATGTTGATCAAATGGCTAAAATAAGTAAATGCTTAATCAATGTTAGATTTTATATCAATATTACTTTTGCAATGCAAGAACTGGGTAGCATAAGTTCCCTACACTCCAATCTCCCCCAAAAATCATCCTTCATTGATGCAGCAAATTAATATATTACCTTGTATCAAATCAGTGTCTGATACTGATTGGTAGAGATAAAAATAAAATAGGCAAGGAGTTTAATCATTTTTCTGTGTTATCTGAAGAATGTTATCACTCCTGGACTTTCAACATAAAATATTAAACAAATTATTCTTAAATATGTGAATCTTAACATAGATAATGATGAGGAAGGGTTACATTACCCAGTAGTGTAAATTTCATTGGGACAGGGAGACATATAGTTGCCTAAGGCATAAATTTGTGGATATAAATGCCATGACCTTAATAATTTGCCTACTGATTAAAAGGATAATATTATGTATAATTATGGAAAAATTCTAGAACTCAACTGGTGAGTATTCAGCTGATAAGTTACATGCACCTGAGTGAAGATCTAAATATAGATCCTTCAGCTGCAGCAATAGTATGTCATAGCAGGCTACTTGTTTCGGTCCATATTGCTATGTATGTAAAGATATTAGTGTGAGGAAGAAAAAATAAGTTCATTGCTCCCTTTACAGAGATCTCTTATTGTTCTTAAAGTAAAAATTTGAAAAGTGTTGAGAAAGAAAATCCCATCTTAGTGCTTACTTTCCCTCTCTCCTTTCTGAAAAGAGAGAAGTAACTAGAATCTGGAGAGATTATCTGACCAATTATGTTGACCCTGAAAAAAGAGACTTAGAGATTCTAAAATAATAAGTGTTATAAAGAAAAAAAGTTACACAACTCTTTCGTTACTGATGAGTGTATTGTACAGTTTGTAGACCTCCTAAATGCTAGGCTTCCCACACCTGTGCAATGGAACAATCCCAAATTATTACTGATTTGCAGCAGCTGCTACAAATCGCTACTGCCAGGAGACAAATTTGTTGTCGGGAAGGAAACTCCTGCCAAACGTCCTGTCTAAAAAAAAAGATATTAGGTGATTTTTACAGATGCCTGCACTACTAAATCAGGAGTGAAAAGCCTGCTTTCCCATTTTCACTATCATCATTCAGAATATTGTGAATCTTTAGGACCTCCGTGAGTTGTCTTCCATAGACTTTGTTGATTCTAAAGGAGAAAAATTTACAAGTTTGGGGATTTGTACAACTTTGTAATAGATTACCAAAAACATCCACAAGCAGTTTTATTTTTACCCTTCTCCTCTCTCTGCCAAAAGCACATGTGATTTAAATTTAATATCAAATTTATTTTTTTAATTTCAAAACACTTCGCTTTAAAAATCAGAACTATCAATGAGTATGTGATTATAACTGTAAATCTCTGAACAATGAAGGAGGCTTTAATATAGCAGAAAGAACACTATACGGTGTCAGACCACATGGGTTCAAAATTTGTCTCCTACTTAACATCCTTATCTAAACTAAATCCTTAAACTCTGTACTTCAACCATACCATTAATAATTTGAAGGAAATAACACCTGACTTAGCTATATTAAAGGGCTTGTTGGTTCTACATGAACAATAGAGTAATTTTTAAGTGCTCATTGTGTTTCTCATCTGGCAAGATTCATTTAAAAATTAAGTCATTTAATATTTAACATGAAAAAAATCTTTCTTATCATCCCTGAATTTGTGTCACCTCTTTCACAACTCAAATCCAAATTGTCAGAAAATCATGTTGCTACCTTCAAACAGAGAGTCTGGCATAAATAACAGCCCTTTTTTATTACAAAATCTTTTAATCCAAAACCATAAGCATGTAGTTCTGTAACATAACAATATCACACTCGAGCACACCATATGTCATTTTAGGTGAAATGTTCAAATTAAAACTATAAATTATTACACCCACATTACTACCCTACCAACCACATTCAAGCAGGTGTTACTACTGCCAGACCGGACCGTGTATATTCAGACACTGACCACTTCTCATCCCTTGCAAGGCTATTTCCCTGATAAGTGCAATACAAAATTTGTAAACATTTATTTATAAACTAGTTCAAGCCACTATGCTCTATCACCTGTCATGCTGCAATAGCCTCATAAATGAGCACTCCACTCCTATACCTGTGTCACGTCTAGGATGCATTTAAGAAGAGTAACAATATGGATTTTTGAAAACCTCATTGAGATCCTCTACTGGCCTGCTCAAAACCCTGTAATGTTTCACCATTTACTCAAGGTAAATGCCAAAGATCATTCCCTGTCTGGGGTTACGTTCTTGACTTCATTTCCTCCTACTCTTCCCCTTTTCCTCTGCACCCCAGCCCCCAGCGCCTCTTTGCTTTTCCTGTAAAGTACCAGTTTGGATCTCACCTATGGGTCTCCGCTCTAGCTATTCCCTCTGCTTAGAACATATTCCCTTTGGAAAATCCATATTAACAACCCCTCACCTCCTTGAAATCTTTATTTAAATAATAGTTTTTCAGTTAATCCTACCCAACAACCTTTTGAAGCCTGCAACTTACCGGTCTCCCATTCCTCACATGTATTTATTTTTATTTTTATTTTGTTAAAGAAAACTTTTAATCTCCTAACATATTATATAGTATATTTATTTATTATGTTTGTAGTTTGCTGCCTGTCAAGCACATTAGAATGCCAGTCCCATTGGGGCACATATCTTACTCTGTTTTGTTCATTGATATAGACCAAATGATTATGCATTTAACAAATGAAATAACTAAGAGACACTATTTTTATTACTAGCATATGATTTTGTTTGTTTGTTTATTTGTTGAATATTTTTCACAGCTATTTTTATTTTGTTTCTGAGAAGCACAACCTCCATGTGTATGAATTCTTGTCTTAAAATCAGTTCAGGTAATATTTATGCAAGCCTGTTTCCAGGACACCTGGGTAGTCCTATGGTACTTGTAAGAGATGCAGATGCCGAGACTGCATTCAGTCCTACCAGTTCTCTGGGAGTTGAAACCCTAGAATCTGCATTTTAACCAATTTTCCAAGTATAGTATATTATGAGTTAAATTTTGAAGTTAAGAATTACTGTGATAACTTTTAAACAAACATTTATCTCACAAGAAATATATTTCAAAATACAATCTGGTATACAGTATATTATGTGTACATGAAATGTTCCACCAAGAGGGGCTCTAGTCTCAGCCATAAAATAAAATTTGTTTACAAAGATTGAAGTCTTAAAAAGGTATCTGACCATAACATTATGAAATTAGAAATGAAAACAACAGGATATTTGAAAAATTCTCACATTTTCAGAATCTGAAAAAAAAAAACCTTGTAAATAACCCAAAGGCCAAAAAGTAATCACAATAAAAATTTGAAAATATTTTGAATTGAAAGGTTACGATAATAAAAATATAACATCAAAATTTGTGAGACAGCTAAATCACTACCAAGAAAAAAAGTTATAGCTTCAAATGTTGGGAAAAAAGAAGTTTAAATTTAATTATCTAGATTTTTCAAAATTACCATAAACCTCAAAGTAAGTAGAAGAAAAGATATAATAAAAATAAAAGTAGAAGTGAATGAAATGGAGAACAATCAACAGAGAAAATTACCTGCCAAAATTGTTTTTTCATGAAGGTTACTGGGTTGTTAAGCCCCTAGTAAAATTGATAAAAAAATTAAAGAAAATTTAAAATATCAATAAAAAAATAAAACATATTACTCAGTTCCCTGGGATGTTAAAAGGACAATAAGAGAATAATATGAATATATTTATATCAATCATTTTAACAACTTATATGAAATAGACATTAAAACACACACACATACAAATTCCTAAAGTGGATACAAGAAGAAATAGAATTTCTATATACCTAATATCTAATAAGGACATATAATTTATAATTAAGCCTTCTTGAAAAAATAACTCTACTTTCCTATGGTGAAATTCATAAATTTCTCAAACATTTATGAACAAAAATTCAACCCTATGCAAACACTTTAGAAAACAAAAGGAAAAAGCATTTCCAGGATATTCAAAATACCAAAGCATAAATTAATTATTGTACATTGAAAGTTGTATACTAATATTCTTTATAAACCTGAACAAAATACTAGCCAATCTCATCCAGTAAAATAAGAAGAGTATAAATACAATACGGTAAAGTGCAGTTTATCTTGAGAATGTTAGTTTGGTTTAACATTAGCATATCAATCAATATCATGAATCACATTAATTGAATTCAGAAAACCATTTACATGATAACCTCTATAAATGCAAGCAAAACATTTGGAAGCAGAGATATATTTATTTTTTTAAGAGTTGGGAATTTTTAAAAAATCTGAACTATGAAATAACCATTTGCACATACAACATTCATAGCAAATTTGACAAGAAACATAAATGTTTAGAGTAATTGAGAAGTGATAAAATAAGCTATATGTTCATTTATTGATACATCTCCAAATCCAGGGCATCATGAATTTTCCACAACTCCCACTAAAGTCAAGGAGGTTATTATTTTTGTTAACGTGGACTCCGCGGTGAAATTGTTAAGTAGAGCAGATAGTATACCAAGGCAGGGAGGAGGAGGGAGACTTGTTTCCCTTATTAATTCAGCAGTCCTGAGCTTGGTCCAATAAGATTGCCAGGTGTTCCGAAAATCACAAGGAAAGCCATCATAGCACAGGAGCAGGGGGGCCCTTCAAATTCTCTTTGTATTGTTTCCACTACCTGGGAAAGAAAGCCTTTGAAACTGCGCGTTAATCCCAAGGTCTAGAAGGTAAAGAAGGAGGGAGAAGCTCGAAGCTGGCTATGAGCATAAAACCCCCAAACCCCAATAGCCGGGGCACTCGGACTAGCTAGGTGTCTGCCTGCAGCTTCGTGCTCAATAAACTTGCTCTCTTATTTCCACTATATGCATTTTGCCTGAATTCTCCCATGAGCAAAGCAAAAAGTGTGGAGGGGGAGCTCCTAACTCCAGTCTCCCTGGTAACATCTTTATCAAATATATTAACACAGACATTTTAAAAATTAAACAGAATTTCTATTTCAAAATTTTTCAATTTCAAAAATTTTATCTCATAATTGCTAAAAGATATTTCTACTTGCTTTTATCGCAGAGGCAGATTGAGCATATGACTCAGAGAACAATGCATAAATATATAACACTGCATACTTTTAAAACTCTTTTATTAATTTCACACACTTGATATATTTCTAATAACATTTCAAAATCTTTTCAGGTTTTCTTTAATACAAGAAAAAAAAAGAAACAACTGCAAACAGATGTGTATCTTAGAATTTTCTGACTTTTTTTGCTATTATTTCCAAACTGTTTATTAAATCCCTGAAAACTGAAAATAGGGAAAAAGGTCTTGACTCCTCAGAAAATTAATATAAGAAGTGATGATTTTGTAGAAATAAATCAAAGGTAATTAAGATATTCAATTTTATATACCATAATTCTCTCCAACTATTGTCTCGTTACTTTTTCTGTCCCGGGTTCTCTCCTACACGTAACCTGAGAAATAAATGTAAAGTTTCATTAGGAAGCTGGGAATTATAGCATGTGTGTTAAATGTTATCCTCAACTGAGGATAATTCTGGTTACTGAATTTAAAGAGCGGGGAAGAAAGGGAGAGAGAGAGAACCATCAATGTGAGAGAGAAACATCAGTTGGTTGCCTCTCAAAAGTGCCCCAACCAGGGACCAAACCCACAATCCAGGCATATGCCTTGACTGGGAATCAAACATGTCACCTCTGATTGTGGGGTGATGCTCCAACCAACTGACCCACACTGGCCAGCTCACAAGTGCGTTAATTTTAAAATCAGTGTGACAAAGTTATATCTTGGAAAATATTACTTTATATAGTTAAAAGAGATAGCAGATAATTTTTAATTCCAATTTATGAGAAATGATGTAACACAGTGTTTTGTTGTTTTATTTTTGAAACACACCCATGAGTTGAGGAGGCACCTTTCCAATGCATGTATTCTATTTTCTTAAAAGCAGGTGTTCTCATATGTTTTTTATATTCAGTTTCTTAGTTGTATTTTATTTTAACAAAGAATACTTAATGTCTATTTTATCATGGACAAGTGACACAGCAAATCTGTGTCTTAGTAACTACATCTGGGAGAAAAAGATAATATTATTAAAAAACAGAAAGTTTGTTCACTTAGCACTAGCAGAGCCAAAACACTCAAAACCAAGCATTGCAGTGCAGAAAGATTGGCTATTTTATTATGAATGATTCCACCCAGGAGAAAGGGAAGCTAATGCCCAAAAACTAGAACTCCCCTACCCAGGGTTCAGATGAGGTTTTTAAGGGTATAAAGGAAACAGCTATGTGGAAGTGATGGTGGTGAAAGGGCACCACATGTTACACTGGTGAAGTCAGACCTGACTTCGGTTAGGTCTGTTTGGCAACCTCAGTTCTTGAGTTCTGGTTAAGAATGAGTTCAGAGCTAAGACTCAGGCTATAAGAGAATTTTTCTAGAAAGTCAAGGAAGCATCATCTGTATATTGTAGAAGAAATAGGCTCAGGAAACAAGTTATAGAGGCAAAAGAAGGGCCTTTGGAGCTTAGGAGAAAGAGAGAGGTAAGAAAACTGTGCCTGGCAGAAAGGGGCGGAGCAGGTGCAGGAGCGTTCCATAGAGAGAGCTGCACTGGGTCCTCTGTCTTGAGAATATTTATTTGGAGGTCTCAAGGGAGGATCCGAATAGAATGTTCATCAGCTTTCCAGGTGTGTCCTTTCCAGGCATGGTCTCCACTGACTGGTTGGCACCCAGGCAGGGATTCACTAGTCAATGTAGCTGGTCCTGAGGTCAGCCATGGCGTCGCATGTCAGGTTTTGCTGTTTTTCTGGCCCTGGAGCTCAAACACAACTGAGGCCTGGATGTCATCCCCAAGGCTTAATGCTTTAGGGAGAGGTCATGGAAGAGCTTGTATAGGAGTCATATGAGGCCACTTCTTGGTCCCCAGTGGGGTTTACTGCGTGGCTAGTGACATGCCAGGTGAGGAAAGGTCAAGGGAAGGTCCAAACCCCATGACTAGTGATATGAAAGGTTAGGGGTCTAGTCCACATGACCAGTGATATACTAGGGGAGGAAAGGTTACCCTGGGAGTCGAGGTCCTTGTTTTTTCAGTTTTGCCCATTACTAGGCACCCAGGACTTTCCACCCTGGTGACCTTCTGTGCCTGGGCCATTGTCTTTGCCCTTCTCATGCCTGTCTAACTGCCCACCATAGAAGTGCTCTTGGGGGAAAGCTTTAACTGAAAGACTTGGAACTTTGCTGTATATGGTAAGGGGCATCTACACACAATGGACCCTATGCTTCCGAAAGGGTCCCCTTGTTCAAGTTCTGGTTATGTCCTGGGTCTTCTATTCCATGTGAGCAGGGGTAAGACTGGCTCTGACTGCAGCTGGAAGTCAGACTTCTCTCCCCTAAGCATGCGTCTGTGTATAAATCGTTGTTTTAGTCTCTTTTCTCCGAAAAGCAACGTAGAATCTTATTAAACACAATAGGACCATGTTGAGCTGTTTCTGCAGTTGTAAGAATAAAATGTGACTATGTATATAAAATATTTAACATGTTAATACATACGTACAATAAATATGAGCTCTCACAATATTTTAAAATTTAAAAACTTCTATTCTCTAGTATACTGCATGAGAAAGAATATTAAAATGAAAAATTTAGAAAGGAGATAAAATATCTTTCAATATTACAAACTCAAAAATACTTATGTTTTGATTGTTAAAAAATTCTAAAATTTTAAAATGTTTATTTAAATTAAAGTGTATATATTAGTTTTTTTTCTTTCTTACAACTTACATATTTTAAAGAAATGAATTACAACAGTATTAAATGAAAAAAAAAAGGTATTAAAGTAAAATATAGCACTGGTTAAGTTTACAGGGCAAAGCCCAGCAAGTATTACCAAGGAATATAGAGCACTTAATAAATCATGAGATGTGTAAAATTAATGACTCAAAAAAAGGCTTAAATCCTCAACTCATTTAAAAAACCTGTCATTAACATGAAAAATGCAAGGAAAGTGGATAGCTTGGAAGTGAAGAAGGCCTTGTTGAATTACTTATTGACAAACAGAGGATAACAAAGTACTTGGGTCATATTGAAATGAATGTAAACGAGGAGGACACATAACTTCTATTCCAGAGGAAATTAGAAAATCTGCTTACTCTATTGCGTTGTATTTTAAAAGCCAAGGAAACTGGATGATTTATTAAAATGTAACTGGGGGAAGGAGACACTAAACAACTAAAGATTTAAAAAGTGAATGTAATGACGAGGGACTAACATGATAATCCCAAATCAGTATTTGGGTTTTTAATTAAGATGGCATAATTTTAGCAACCTAATGGTACCATCTCTTAATTCTCTAAAAAAAAAACAACAAAAAAACAAAAACAACAACAACAAAAAAACACCTCACAATTTTCAAACTAGGATCAAAGAAAAACATAACAGCAGAGTACCTGAAGCATTAGAATCTATAAGACATATAAACTAAATTTTGAAAAGCTTATTCAAGCTACACTTCAGGTAAGCAAGACCATTGAAAAACAAAGAAACTGTTTTCCACTCTACCTCTCCATGCCTTCTTCTGGAAAGCTCATAAGCTCAAGGCCAACACCTATAACCACCTTCCCCCAACCAGTACAACCAACAAATGATATAAATATAACAAAATAAAATCTAGACACAAAGCCACAGATAGCACATTTGAGCTTGTGAAAAATAAACAACGCTTTTTCTTAACCTTTACTTTTGTATCTTTCACTGTGTGAATTTCGTTGAGGAATATTATGTCCTGGTTGGAGGTATCTTACATTCTGGGTGCTCAATTCTACGCACTAGGTAAGAATGAATCCTAAAGTCAGGTCAGAAAGCCGCAGGCAGGCACCTAGCTAATCTAAATGGCCCAGGTATAGAGCAAATAAAGTTAGCAAGTTCGTTGGTAAGCTTGTTGTAGACACTTGAGCAGAGACTACAAGTGGGTACTAAGTACACTGACTATTGAGGTTCAGGGGATATACATCTCAGTTGGCTTCTGGAGGTAGCCTCCCGTTTCCCCATTCCAAACCTTGGGAATGATGTACGCTACAAAGGCTTCCTTTCTCAGTAAAAGCTCTTTGTCTCAGTGAAATTGTTACAGAGGCCCCTTTTCCCAGCATAGGTCCCCTTTTTCTCCTGTGCAATTCCCACATGTGATGTTCAGAACACCCAGCAATCTTAGTAACACTGTTACAGAAACCCCTTTTCTCAGCACAGCCTCAAGGACCCTCCTCTCCTCCTGTGCTATTTTGCTTCTAATGCTTGGGACACCTGGCGATCTTATCAAACTAAGCTCCAGACTGCTGAGGTAATTAGTGAGACATGTTTTCATTTCGCTTCTAGCCTCCTGTACTGAGTTCTTTGTTAGGCTGTAAAGGCGAGGACCCTGCCTGTATTTCCTCTCTGGTCACTCATTCCTAGCCACTACCTGACACCACCTTTACCTAAAACCTGTGATATTCTTATGCCAACTTTAGTTTATCATTGTGCTATTTAAAGTCTTTAAAACTCTTCATATTCTTCATGACAACGTTCAGCCTCCTTGTTTCCTAAAATGTTGACACAACAGCAGCTGCAGGCTTTCTCCAATCCTTATCGACTCTCCAGAAATAGCAAAGGCAAGAGAGAATTATTGTTCAGAGGAATGAACTAAAAAGCTATGAGGAATACTTGGGGAAGCTGAAAGCTGAGGCTGAGTTTCCGTGGGTCTCTCTATACTTCTACTGGGAGCTATAGCCTGTGGCCAACCTTCGCTAGAGGTTTTAGAGGGAGCATAGGTGAGCAGGAAGCTTTTAAGATCTGCTATTACCTCTTCCTCACTGCTGTAAAGCAGTTACTGCCTGCCTCTGCTCTGTGGACAGCCCAGTGCCAGTGAGGTTGTTTCATCCAACAAAACAGCCCTACTGAGGATTTGATGAAACTGGTGTGGGCAGATCACTTGCCCTGTGGGGTTCAATTTTCCACTTCCCTTCCTCTCCAACACCTGCCACCTCCCGCAGTGGCTCCTTATTACAAAATAAGAAAACTGCCTCTTCCTGAAAATGCCTATTTCTAAGAATATAATTGTCTGGTGGAATGACAGCCAGCGAAGTGGCCACAGTAGTTGAGCACTTGAATACTTCCCGTCACTTCTCTTTAAGGATGCCTAGAGGACACAGACACCATTGTTCATCCCCAAAATATCACTTCTAGGGAAATAAGTCAGGTGTCAAAAATACTAGATGTTGGGAGAGAGAAACTGACTTAAAAGAATGAGGACACCGAACAAAACATATCAATCACAAGAGAATCAATGACACAAACCAATAACTTGTGTTATTATACTTAAAGAAATAGGGGGTATATTTACAATTTATAAGCGGGAAGTTATAAGAAATAATGGGAACTATTTGGTATAAGAAATATATGAAGTAAACACCACAGTATATATGATAAATGGGAGAATGAATGAGCTGTTCAATATATTAGTGATTTCAAACTAAGCCGTATATAAAATAATTCTTCTCAAAGGAAGAGGAAAATGAATAAGAACTGGAAAACTTAAGATAAAAGGCTTTCTCTCCTTTAATCCCAACACAGAATATAAATTATTTTTGGACACATCTGAGGGTTTTAAAAAATAGAACTACTGTCAAGTAGTCTTGATTAATTCTAATCGGCGAATGACACCAGATCATTCTTCTTACTATAATGCAAAAATATTTGATGTTAACAAACCAAGGAAGTTAAATATATTCTTACATATTTAGAATTAAATAATGTATTACCAAATGAACTTTAGAGGGCATTCTAAAATAGGTTATAAAATGCTTAATACTAATGGGTAGTGAAAATAATACAATAAAAATTTTGTGAAAGAAATGAATGCAGTTCTTAGAGAAGATTTTATAGTTTTAAATACATTTTTAGAGAACAAAATAAAGTTACAAGCAAACCAATTAAACAAATAAATTTAGCATTTAACTTAGACATTTAGAAAAAAGGCCAACAAAAAGAAATAAAGGAAATAAAACAAAGTGAAAAAATCAGTACAACAGAAGACAAAAGCAAGCACCAAAAATGTTGTTTTTGTTTTGTTTTGTTTTGTTTTGTTTTGTTTTGTTTTTTCAGAAGCACTAGTTTTTTGAAAGGATCAATACAGAGCACAGACTTTTGGCAATATAGATTAAAGAGAAAAGAGTAAGAATAAAAGTGAACATAACAGAGAATTGAAAAAGTTTGAATCATTACAAATACAAGGAAAATGTAAAATTATTGTTTTAAGAATAACTATATAGATGAAACAATATATTGCATAATAAAATGCTAAATTGTTCATATAAAATTTATTAAACAAGTATGTACAACAATTCAAATTATAGTAAAGAATACCCTTGTAGGGCCTGGCTGGGTAGCTCAGTTGGTGTGAATGTTTAGCCAAGGTTGCAAGTTTAATCCCCAATCAGGGCACATACCAGAATCAACAAATGAATGCAAAGATAAACTGAATAACAAATGGATCTCTCTCTCTCTCCGTCCCTCCCTCTCTCCTCCCTCTTTCTTTCTCTCCCCCTCCCCACCACCTCTCTCCCTAAAGGTCAATAAAAAAAAATCCCCTTGCAAGTTTTATTAGTGTGATCTGACAAATTTTTAATGAATGATTAATGCCACCTTATTCAGTTTGATCCAGAATAAAGAACAGAAGATGAGCCTTGGTTGGGTGGCATACAGTTGGTTGGAGCATGATTTCATACATCAGAAAGGTTGTGGGTTTGATTCCCCTTTGGGACACATACCTAGGTTGTGCATGCCTAGGTTGTCCACAGTCAGGGTATGTACAGGAGACAACTGATCTATGTTTCTCTCTCATATAGATATTCTCTCTCTCTCTCTTTCTCTTTCTCTCTCTCTCTCCCCCCTCCCCCTTCCTTTCTTTCTACTATCAATAAACATATCTTCAGGTGAGGATTTAAAAAAAAATAAAAGGAACAAAAGGTGAGTAAAATCAATGGTTTCTTTTATTTATAAAGTTGAATTTAAAATTTTAAATTAACCATCAGCAAACATTTAAAAATAAATTGATCAAGAAGGTGTTTTTCTTTGAAAGACAAGGATAGTTAAACCTCCAAATGTGTATCAATGTAATATTTGCCATATTAATATTTAAAGGTAAGAAATAGTATAATTGCATCAGCATTTGGAGAATTTAGCACCCATTTATGATTTTTTTTGAAAACTATAAAAGTAGGGCAGGTCCTCTACTTGGTTAAATTTATATGTATCCCCAAACTACTCAGATGTTTGCACTTCAAGTTGAGGTATGCATTTATTCTTGGAAATAAAACAAAGATCATCTAGTTACAATTACTATTAAACCAAGACTGGAGTTACTGGCCAATGTTATGAGGGGGAAAAAAAGAGAAAAAAAGTGATGGAATGATTAAAAAAAAAACTTTCTTTTTAGATGATTTATGCTTAGGAAATTCTTTGAAATCAACACCTAAATTATAATAACTAATAAGCAAAGTTAGGAAAGTTACTATATGTAAAGTTTACTTATCAACTTTGTTAGCATCTTTCTATATAAACAAATAATGACAAACTATAATAAATATTAAGATACATTCAAATAAGTAAAACAACAAATTCTCTATAAAGTATACAGGAGTGAACTTAACCCTAAGAACAAAAGCCTTATGGACAGAATTTGAAAACTTCAATACAGTTCTTGGGAGGTTTTTTTTTTTTTTTTTTTTTTTTTATGCTATTGCGTGAAAAGACTTAATATTACAGAGACGTCAATTATCCCCAGTTAGCCCTCTGGCCCCTGACATTTCACATTTGTCTGATATGCAAAATTAATTCACTTTATCACCAAGTCTCTAAAAATATCCCCATGACAGCATCAGCTCAAATTCAAAATCTCTTCATCTAAATTTAAATCTTATAATCTAACTTATTACCCAGTTTGGATGAGGCTCTTAAATGTAATCCATTCTGGGGCACATTCTTTAAGTCTGTGAACCTATAAAACTAAAGACAATTTATCTGGTCCCAAAACTTTAACATACAATGATGGAACAGGTGTAGCAGACAGTAGTAGACATTCTGGTTTAAAAAGTAGGAAAATGGAACAGAAAAGAGTCAGCAGTCTAAACAAGTTTTGAAATCCAGGCAAGTATACCACAGCTGGAATTTTTCAATTTCCTTTGAAGGATCGGGCTTTTGTCTTCTCCCTTTGGACTCCTGGCTCCATCCTCTGTGCCATTCTTTTCTGTCTTTTTTTTTTTCTTTCCTAATTTAGCAACTACTCATTTTGCAGAACTCTTTTGTTTTGTTTGCAACTGCATAGTTTTATCAGACTGCCTCCTGCAGGTAGATTTTGGGAGTAAAAGCCTTCTTTTATTTTGTACTTCTCCTTTCCCTTTAATTCCAAGTTGACTCTACAGATAAAATTTTCACAAAATTTTATAATTATTTTTGTAAACTTAGCCAAGTTTCAATTATTTAACAAAACCCGCAACTACAATTGTTTTTGGAATAATCTCATCTTTATTTTGATCTTCTGCTGAGGTGACGGAGGGACAGTAACCCTGAGATTCTTAGAGGTCTGCTGGTTGGATTGAGAAGGTCTGTGAAGCACAACCTCAATCTCTTGAAAGAGCCTTTGTGTGACTACACACTGACCTATGATTTTTCTGCGCTTTTAACATAAAATTGTACATGTTGAACTAAAAAAACAATCTGAAGGCTTTGCTAGAAATAAATGCTATTTATTCAACAGTCTTGGACTTTGCACACTGGAAACACATCTAGGCAAAACCCCGGAAGTGTCCCAAAGAAGAAAATAAAGTTGTAAGTTCTTATAGTAAAAAGCACATTAATGAGAATTATCAGTCCTTCATTCTTAGCCCTAGGATTGGTCCAGGGCTGTTATTAGTCAGGTATTCACCAGTCAGAATGATGGATGCCCGTTGGTTCAGAAGACACATGCCAGAAGGCCCCATCACATCCCAGTGGCCTAGATAATGGCTGTCAGGTGAGTGCACATGTGAGGGCTTTAAGGGGCAATCAGTGGCGCTGTGTGAGTCTTTCCAGGAGTAATTAAAGGGTTACCTGGAGGTCCAGAGGCATAACAAGGCATAGACACAGGACTAAAAGTTCAAAACAGGTTAAGTGTTCAGGCTAGTTAGAACAAGAATGGAGCCTTCCCTCATGCCTCAACCTTTATAATGTTAATAATTTTAGCAGCTTTGTTAAAATGACTCCACTTTATGCATCCATTTTATATATTCCCTATCTTCACTCTTCATACAGGCACACCTTCAACTATTTCTAAGTGTCATAGTTGTAAAGGCAACCACTTAATTTTAACATTTTGCCAATTAAGTAGACAGAATTTTCTAAATCATCATATACTGATCTTTTTGTTTAAATATGCTAATTTCTATTTATACCTATTTTCTCATGTTTTACTATGAGCAACAAAAGAAACCTGGCCACACCTTTAACACTTTGACAATCTCTTCAGATCAATATTCAAATTAATCACTTAGAAGTTTTGTTTACCACAGAGTAGTCAATTTTATGGAGGTTTTGTTTTGTTTTGTTTTTGTTTTGTTTTGTTTTGTTTTGTATGGTCACCACATAACAAGGATCCCTGTTTTGAGGCCTAATCAATTGCATCTACCCATACTCTGTGTGTTGGGCTTTCTCTAAGGTGACTTAGTGTCACTGTGTCACGCTCCTCATGCAGTCTGATTTTCATTGACAGCATCTATAAAATACATATTCTAAGAAACAGTTCGTTTAAGACAATCTAGGGTTTTCTTATGATCCTCAAAAATTCCCTACCCACTCCCATTGCCCAATTGCAAATTAGTTACATATGCAAAATCCTTTTTTCCTTAGTTACATATGCAAAATTACCTTTTCCTATAACAGGATAATTAGAGGAATATTGCATCCTAATCAGCAGTTCTGCCCAAGAGATAAGATATGAGTGGGGACATTGGGGATCATCCTAGAATTCTGCCTAGCATAGCTCCCAAAGGTCTAATAATGAAAATCCACAGTTTTCTACCTTATTTCTGCCAGCAACACATTTTAAGCCTTATTTCTTCTTATATGGAATCATGGTGTGTGTATATATATATATTTTTATTTATCCAGGTTAAAAATTAGAAACTGAGTTTTTATTTTACTAGAAACAATTTTAACTATCTTAAAGCTCCTTGGCTTATCCTTTCCCATATAATTTTAAATATATAAATTATTGTTTGCTGTAAATTCAAGTATTTCAATAAATTGTATTAATATCATCCCCACATAAGAGTTTTTAAGTGTTTTGCAATTTTGTTACCCTTAATTTCTATTATTATATCCTATTTTTTTCCTTAAAAGTTACAATGTATAAGATAATCTATTGTGTAACCATCCTTTTCAGGAGTGAGGCTCCTGCTCCAATCTGGGCTGATTGATCTCTAAGCTTCCTTTGATGCAAAGACAACTTCCTGTCAATACTCTCCTGATCCATTACTTTTCCTTCCTGAATTACACGATTTGTGCTTTGTTTTGCTGGGACACATCTTAAGTAGGGATAGATGGGGAATACATATTCCTTGTCTTTACATTTATGAAAATGCCTTACTTATAGCTTCCAAATGCACATATAATTTTTCTAGGTACAGAAGTTTAGAATAGAAATCATGGGCCCTCAGAATTATGGAGATTTTATTTTGTTGTCTTCTAATATCCACTGTTCCTATTGACCAATCTGATATTACCTGATTCTTGTTTTATTGTAGTTGAGCTATGTCTCTCTGGAAGCTTTTGTTCTTTATATCTGGTGCGATGTCTCTTGGTAGGTTTTGTTATTCTTTCATTATGTTGCATATTCTATGGGACTTTTAATCGTCTCTGCTATAACACAAATGAAGAAAGTTTGAGGTTGACTAGGCAATTATAGGAAACAGTTTACATTCAAAATTTCTAATGGAATATTTAGTACTATCTTTAATCATTGGATGTTTAAATGCAGGCAAATAAGTAGGTTCATGAAATAAAAAGCTAGAAATTAAAAGTGTCTAGAATTTTCCAATTATAGGGACACCATTTAAGAATTCATGTATAAGAGCAGAATTTAACCAAAAAAGTCACGCTTGAACCCAGACTACAAAGAAAAATATACTGCATTTAGTAGAGAAAAAATTAATGTAATTTTGGTGAATTCCTTTAGTTACTAAAAAAAAATTATGTGCAAAAATGAAATTAATAAGTATTAGAGAAATATAGTGATGGAATAAATAGGGTTGATATATTATTAGAAAATATTAGAAAATCTAAATATATATAACTTGGCTAAGAAAGAGCTAAAGAGATATTAAGTGGAAGCTGAGCTAATGAAGGAAATATTAGCAATAATAACCATTGTTTCGTTCTCTTTCAAGGACTTATAATGAATTTCAATGGGATTACACAGACAACAGTATGGTGGTTACCAAAGGGAAGGGGAGGATAGTAAAGGGTAAAGGGGGCCAAACATATGGTGAAGGAAGATGATTTGACTTTGGGTGGTGGGCACACAATACAATATACACATCATGTATCATAGAGATGTACACTTGATACCTATATGGTCTTATTAACAAATGTCGCCCCCAAAAAATGTAATGAAAAAACCTTTTAGAAAGTAATATAGGGCAATGTTTTCATAACATGAGGATTAAAAATAATTTTAAATGGCACAGAAAAGCTCTAAAAAAAGAAAATAGTAATAAGTTGGAGTACAGTAAATAACTTATTTTTTAAAGAGACCTCAAGAAAAGAGTGAAGAGGCAAGCAATCCTTCCCCTGTTACCCCTTATACTTCATTATGCATATGACAGGTAGGGTGTTCATTGAGATCTATAAATTGGACCATATCTTTCCCCTGCTTAAAGTCTTACAAACTTCTTACCACAACCTATACTTAAATTTTAAACGTTAAGGATGGAATTGAATAATTTATTAATATACGACTTAATCTGTGATAGAATATGTATCAGGATTTGTAGCCATTAAGGGATTTAAAATGGTGATTACTTCATTAATAAAATGTTAGTAGTTATCTCAAGTCTTCAAGCTCTCTCAAGCAAACATGATAAAAATGACTATCACAAAAGCATGGCATTTATTCCTCCTACCTAGCAGGAATTTACATGGTGTATGTGTATATACAAAGTACAGCCATTGTTAATATAATGAGAATGGTTTGCCTGACATTGATGTAACCTGGCAGACAAGCAGAGTGGGCTGGAATGTGCATGCGTGAACAATGATGACATTGCTGTACTAGTCAGTGGCGGTGGTAGACACCATTGAGTTAGCATGTGCACTGTGTGGCCATCACATTCAAAATGACTGAGTGAGTAGAACAATGAACCTGCATCAAAATTTGCATTAAGTTTGAACATTCTTCTGCAGAAACTATTCAGATAATTAGAATGCTTTCAGGAACAACGCAATGAGTGCAACACAAATAAAAGTGTGGTACAAATGCTTCAAAGATGGTTGAGAATCTGTTGAAAGTGATTCATGATCTGGAAGGAGTGCAACAAGCAGAACACCTGAGAATGTTGAACTTGTATGGCTGTAATCAACAAAGATCAGCAACTGACAGTGTGAGAACTAGAAGCTGATCTGGGGATTCCAAAAAACATTGTGTCTGAGATTTTGATGCAAGATCTTGGCATGAAACTTGTCATGGCAAAATTCCTTCCATGGCTTCTGCTACCAGAGCAGAAGGAACACTGTGCTGCAGTTGCTAATGAGTTGATTCAAACTGTTACCAGTGAACCAGATTTCCTCCAGGAGGTCATAACTGGAGATGAATCATGGGTCTACAGCTATAAAATGAAAGCTCAGTTGTCCCAACACAAGTCACTTGGTTCTCCAGGCCCAAAGAAGACGTGGCAAAGTCGCAGCAAGATCAAGACCATGTCAACTGTGCTTTTTTGATTGGGCAGGTATTGCTCATCATGAGTATGCCCCTCAGGTCAAATAATTAATAAGGAGTCCTACCTCAGTGTTCTTTGTCAGCTGAGAGATGCAATATGATGAAAATGGCCACAGCTATAGGCAACTGATATTGGCAGCTTCATCACAATGATGCACTCACTCATGCATCATGTCTTGTGCACAGTTTTTTGGTGAAACATCGAATCACCCAGGTGACTCAGCCAAGATTTGGTGCCCTGCAACTTCTGGCTTTTGCCAAAACTAAAATCACCTTTGAAAGGGAAGAAATTTCAGACTATTGATGAGATTCAGGAAAATACACTGGGGCAGCTGACAGTGATTCCAACAAAAGATTTTGCAGTGTTTTGAACAGTGGAAGAGATGCTGAGAGAACTGTATGAGGTCCCAAGGTGCCTACTTTGAAGAGGACTGAGGTGTCATTGTCCTATGTACAATGTTTCTTATATATTGTACCTTCCTCAGTAAATGTCTCTATTTTACATATTACATGGCTGAATATGCTCTGGACAGATTTCATATGTGCATATGTTTGTGTGTGCATGGATGTGAAAGAGGGAGAGAGAAAGAATGTAGGAGATTGAAAAGTGAGGGCCTAGTCTGATCTACACTTCAAAATATACCAGTCCTGTTTGTTCATTCCAGCAGAACTTACACCCATATTTGTAGAGTTTCTCAAGTCAACTTCTCGAAATCATTGCAGTGGCATTGTAAATTTCTACCTTAAAAAATTACACTGAGCCTTAGCAGGCCCATAAAGTCACAAAAATAAATCAATACTACACACAAAAAATGATGAAATCCATGCAAACTGTGTCAGGGCTCAAAAACCAATCCTGGAAAAACAAAGCAGCTTTTACTTTCTTATGTAAACCACATACCACACAGAATTATATGTAAGAATTTTATTATATATCCTTTACATTTTGAGTAACAAACACATATTAACTGAATAACCGCATATTTGTAAAGTACATATGGTGTCTGAATCAATTCACAAACTTGAAAACAAAACTGGATTCCCCTTCTGGACACAGATTATTCATTCATTCAGCAAATATGTACTGGATGTTTATTCTGTGCCAAAAACTTTTCTCGGCCCTCTAGTGGGGAGACAGTGAATGACCCTGTGGGAAAATGAACAGGCAGATAATGTTCCCAAGAAACAAAGTAAAATGATGTAATAGTAGCTTGGGAGAGGAGAGATTTTAGAATCTAAAGTTAAGAGTGATTAAAAGAACAACATTTTGTTTTGCTTTGCTGCAAAAAATGCAATTGCCATTCATTGAAGCAATTGTTGTACACCTTATTTAAATAAATTTATCTTCACTGTTCCAGTCATAATAATAGTTCTTCATCTCCACTAAATACTGCATTAGAAATATGTCTTTATTTTAAAGTTTAAAAATTGCCCATACTTAATTTAACTGAAAATAATTTAATTATGTGAACATTATAAGTATTTCAATTAATTGCCTATGTTGATTTAATAGATACCACTGTTTCTTGTTTTATCTGCATAACATATTCAAATAAATAAATTATAATGTTACAAAGAAAAATAAACCTCTCTGAATTTAGAAGAAAAAACCTGGATCTTGACCTGTTTGTGCTCAGGCAGAGAGCCATTATCCAATCTCTGGAATTTATGCAATTCCAGTGCATAAATTTCAGTTTTACATCTGTTATGATGTATTTTCGGAGAGTGTTTAAATTTATTATTTTAAAAACAATTGAAAATTTACCTCTAGTATAATGATGTGATTCTTAATACATGTTAAAGACCTAAGATCAAATGTTGACCATATTTATAGTATCTATTATATTAGAAGCAAATATAGGTGAGAAAACAGACTTGGCTTAAGAACTTGATGACAACGTGGGTTCAGCTCCTACTTAAATTGAGTCAGCCTGTCTATACTGTCCATGTGCTATATAGGAAAATTGTATTTTATTTGACTTTTCAGCATGAAATATAGCATTTTAGTTTTAATTTGGATTCAACATCGCTTGGTTTAAAAAAAAATAAGCCACATGCTGTTATAGATGATAATTAGGAAGTCAAATTTTTAATTCAAAAATGGCATTTATTGTGATGTTAAAATATCTGTACCAGTGTTTGAATTAAAATCTGAAAGTACATAAATACAGAGGAAATTGAATTATAATATTTACGCACATCTTGATTTAAAAAATAAATCTGGGAAAATGGAATGAACTGGATTCAGTTTATTAAAAATGTTAAGACATATGGAAAGGGAAGTTTATTGATAGAATTGAATGGCTTGGCAATATTTGGGCTTTGGGCTGAATCCTGGGAAAACAAAGCTTTATGAATTCTGAGTGAACACCTGGAAGCCAAGGAAAATCATGAAAACATGGTTTCCTGTAGATAAGAAATCATAAAAGCCATAGCAGGTATGTACCCAGAAAAAGAGACAATCATTAGGGTAAACTTTTATTATCTAAGTGAATTTGGGTTAAAGCATTTTATTGGCTTTTTTGTGTAAGATTAAATCTGTTGGAAACTTACTTTCTAATCATTTAATTTTGTTTTAAAGCCACAGATAGGTAGATAGAAAGAACTACATGTATAGTAACTGTATGTCATATACATAATCATTTTTTTACTAATTAAATGTATTAATTATACATATATGCAACAAGCATTTATTAAATACAAATGCTTACTCTAAATGAGTAAGCCATTATTAGCATTTGTGTTAATTGCCATTGTGTTAATTGGCATTATGTTAATTGGCATTCAATGTAATGATGATGTGAAATTTAATAGCTTTATTAATTAGGATCTAAACACTCTTAATATTTACAATGCACTTGTCAAAACTACTCTCTGCTTCTTAGAAATGGATTGGCAAGTTATTGCACAAACAAAAACTGATTGTTTTAGGACCCAAATATTTGAATTTACAGAAATATATTAACCTGTGAGTTGTTCCTTAAAGCACTCCATATCAGAGATTTTCAGCCAATCTGATGCAAGAATTTTTAAAACACGCAATACCTGACTATTTACTGTGGCACTGACTTCTCTTCCCTTAAATTGTGAAATTTAAAAAAAAAATGACAACAGCCAACACAATAGTAGATGGCCAATATGAACAAATTAAAATTATATCTGTTTTTGGTCAGGTTATCAGATAATACACTTTTGGTGTAGCTCAGAATTTCAGTAATTGGTTTATGTGTGCCATGAAATTAAAAAAGGTTGAAAAGTCACTGCTCCAGATCATTTGACAGAAAATGCTTATGGTGAGGCACTGACCTAATCAATGCCAATATGTGGGTCTCACACGACCCGCACATAGTTGTAAATAAAACGTGTTCTTCCAGAGCCATTACACCTTCTCAGCTACACTGGAGTCTTGCATGAATGTTTACAGAAATGCAAAGCTATTTTGATGATATAAGGAATTTGGGAGAAAGAGAACATGATAACTTCATTGTAAAATATAAATAACTGGACTAACGAAAATGAAGACAATTAGACAAAATTTAAGGAAAAACATTCCAATGATGGTTGTATTAAAGTTTTAATTGATTTAAACACTCTTAAAAATAATTATTTTATACTCTCAACACATTTAAGAGCTGTTTGTGCTTTAATTATCTTGTGGAGGAAGGCAGGCTTCTGAAATTCTTGTTTCTGTGTAAATAACCCCAATAGTTTCATCCCATTTCCAGATTTAAAACAAAATAAAACAAAACAAACAAGCAAACAAAAAACAGTTTTCTGTGTTCTTAACTCTCAGCAGACAAAAATGTTTATGCTGTTTGGAGTCTCTCCAGGTAAAGACAATTTTTCACCCAACTGTTTTTGTGCCCTGGACCTTCTGCTTTTTAGGAACAAATGTCTCAGATGGTGGTCATTATTTTAGCCTGGATTCCTGATGGAAACACACATCTGGAAGAGACCTGAAGCTAACTTCAGCCTAGAAGCCAGCCCAGAGGAGCCTGGCTGGATCAAGCTCATCTAAGTGGAGTCCAAGACAACCTGTACAGTTCAATAACAATTGTGATTTTAATCCACTGAGAGTTGGTGGTGTTTGTTACCAGAGCAAAGCTGATCATATTGGGTTGGCCTAAAAGCCCGTATGTTTTTTCCATAAAATAAAAGGCACATTTTTCATTTTCACCAATAGCCTTATTGATATGGATATTTTGAGTATGTCAGCTATCTCCCAAGTGGTATAACATTGATCTTTCTCAGTCAATGTGTCGATTTGATCTCTATCAACTTCAACTGGTCTACCTGACCATGGAGCATTGTCCAGCGACAAATCTCCAACATGCAACTTCACAAATCACTTTTGACATTATCAGTTACAGCACCCTCTCCATACACTGCAAAATCTTTTCTTGCATTTCAGTTTTCACCTTTTTTGAAATAATAAAGCATAACATGCAAAAATGTGTATTTTTTCTCATCTTCAATATTAAAATGTCTACATGAAAATATATCAATTTTGATCATTTATTTAAATACATGCTGATACCACAACTATTACAATACAATCTAACAAACTTGTTTTGAATGAAGTTGAAGACAGCTACACACCACTGGAGCTGAGAAACACACACAAACTTTTTGGCCAACCCAATAATAACGAGGTACTGTATCATCTATAGTCCACACATGAAGAAACTAACACTTGAAGAGGTTAAATAATTTATCAAAATTCCAAAGCTGTTTATACTAAAGTTTAAATCCAAATCTTGATCCCTTAGCCTCCATGCTCTATGGTCTCTGATATATACAATCAACTTTCTAGTAGAGGCAGAAAGTTCCTGATGCTCCTCTCATCCATATTCTTTCATTTTAACATAGGGATCCACATTTATACTGCTGAATATTTCAAGGGGAATATTCAGACAGGTTGTGCTATACATTCATAGATTCTAATTTATTATACCTTTAATTTTCTTAATCTTTCTATGTGACCCTCATTAACTCTCATTTCCCACAGTTTTCCCTCATCTTTAACAGAGTCCTCAATTTTCTAATCTCACCAATATCTCCATATACACTTGCAATGCTTTACCACATGCAATGCTTCTTCATTCTTTTGTACTACTGAACACTGCTGCTTTAGCACAATTCTGTCCTCCACTGGCTTCCATAAGAACATTCCAGTCTGATTTTCCCAGTTTTTTGAATGTTCAATTCTTCCTCAATATTCCTTTTCATACAAATGTTGCTTTAGATGGAGTCCCATCTAAGGTGCACTAATAGAGGGACCCAAATATATTGGCTCAAGCAAGATGGAAGTTTGTGTTTTCCTCATAGAATAGTCCTGAGGTTAGTGGTCATCTTGAGTGAATAGAAAGGTCTTCCAAAAGGATGTTCAGCAATTTAGTTTTGTCTTATCTTCTTATTTTAACATATCTCCTGGGTGTTTCTTGTCCGAATTCATCACCATTCTTTCCATATTCCAGCTGGTGGGAAGAAAGAAGGGGAGAAAATATAAGGGCGAGAAAATTTTGTTTAATGAACCAATATGGAAATTGAACATATCCTTTCTATTCCACTAGTCACAATTTAGTCACATGTCTATACACACCTAGCTGCAAAGGAGATTGAGGAATGTAGTTTTTACCTGCGTAAGTAAGTGACTTGCTGAAACTTATCACAGACAATTTGTTACAGGAAAAAAAGAGAGTACATACTGGGGGATGGCAATGTCTGCCAGAACAGGTTTTAAAACTTAATAATTATTCATTTATAACCTTACTTTACATATTTTCCTGTGTAAAATCATCCACAACTCTGCTTACATCACTCACGTAAACTAAATAATATAGCATCCTCCATCTCCAATTCTAAGCTCTCTTGTTGTTCCCACAAAAACCCAAGATCCTGTTCCTTTCATCATTTCCAAAACTGAATGGGGATGCTAAAAATAGAGTATAATCATGGTAAATTTTTCATGGACACTTCTTAAATGATCTCCAGAAACATACTATTTTAAAAATTTACCCCTTTAGAATACAATCATGTCAACCATATTTAATTTAAAGAATAACAATAAATTGCAGATGGTCAAGTTCATATTATAGAAAGAGAACTTTGTGATCAATGTAAGGAAATAATATGTGTTAGAGAGAATAGAGTCAAATAAATAAGCAGTTAGGACAATTTGGGTAAGAAATAATGAAGGTGTGAAATTATTATTGCATTCATTGGGGTGCACTGGAAAAGTCAGGAGTAAAGAAGGAAAACCGCAAAATCTTGGTGAGAGATTCAGTCACACTATGAATGAAGGAGCCATGATGACTCACTGGACTGTAATTAAAACAACTGAGTAATGTGAATGGGGAGAAGTTTGCATGGGGAACAGGGTATATTGATAGTGAGTTCCCCTTAGCAGGAATATCCTTGTTATCCCTGTTCTTGACTTGACTTATAAAGAAAAGGCTGATTGGCTGGTAACAATGTTATAAATAACTATGAAACCGGTGATACTACATGATGCAAATGTTAGAACACCTCAATTTCCTTTCCAAGAAATATATTTTAAATTTTTTTCTTTGAGAACAATATTTTACATATCTTCCTAATACTTTTTAAAGTTTAACACTAAAAATCCATATTACCCCTGGTGGTGATGAGGATATAGAATGTACTAGGAGAAAAATAATATTATGCTTACTTAGTATACAATGTTTATCATTATATGCTTATTCTGTCTTTTCCAAGAAAATTAACTGGGCCATCATTGAAGTCTACAGTAAATACATTGGATAAATATGAAAACGAGCATTTATTTTAGATTCCGCATATAAATGAGATCATTTGAAAGTTTCTTTTTTTTTTGGTTTATTTTATTGATTATGCTATTACAGTTGTCTTATTTTTTCTCCCCTTTACCCCTCCCATCTGGCAACCATAAATTGCTCTGTTTCCACAACTCTGTCTCTGTTCTTCTTGATTGCTTAGTTTGTTTTTTTAGATTCAATTATTTATAGATATGTATTTTTTCCATTTATTGTTCATAGTTTTGATCTTCCTTTTCTTAAATAAGTCCCTTTAACATTTCATATAATAATGGTTTGGTGATGAACTCCTTTAGTTTTTTCTTGCCTGGGAAGCTCTTTATCAGACCCTTGATTTTTTTTTTTTTATTGAATATGTTATTATGGTTGTCCCATCCCCCCTCCCCACTTTTCCCCTCTGCCCTGTACCCCATCCCATCCTCCCCACACCTCTTAGTCATGTCCATGGGCTGCACACACCAGTTCTTTGGTTTCCTAATTCCCACACTACTCCCAGACTCCTCCTGGCCACTTTTTTTTGTTGACATTTTCCTGCCACCACTTTCCCCTGCCCCGCCTACCCACACCTCCCACCCTCAATCCTTCCCCCATTTGGCTTTGTTGATGGGTCCTTTATGCATGCTCTTTGATGACCCTTCTGCTCCCTTTCCCCTGTCATCCCCCTCCCACCTCCCCTCTGGTTACTGTCACCTTGTTTTTTATTTCACTGTTGCTGGTTATATTTTGCTTTCTTGTTTATCTTGTTGATTAAGTTCCAGTTACAGGTGAGATCATATGGTATCTGTCTTTCACTGCCTGGCTTATTTCACTTAGCATAATGCTTCCAGTTCCAACCATGCTGTTGCAAAGGGTAGTAGCTCCTTCTTCCTTTCTGCTGTGTGGTATTCCACTCTATAAATGTACCACAGTTTTTTGATTCACTCATCTACTGATGGGCACTTAGGTTGCTTCCAACTCTTGGCTATTGCAAATTATGCTGCTATGAACACTGAGGTGCATAGGTTCTTTTAAATTGGTATTTCAGAATTCTTAGGGTATAATCCCAGCAGTGGAATTGCTAGGTCAAAAGGCAGATCAATATTTAGTTTTTTGAGGAAATGCTAAATCCTCAAGAAATTATTGGTAAACCACATCCAACAATACATCAAAAAGATCATACACCATGATCAAGTGGGATTCATCCCAGGGATGCAAGGATGGTACAATATTTGCAAATCAATAAACATAATGCATCACATAAACAAAAGGAAAGACAAAAATCACCTGATTATATCAATAAATGTGGATAAAGCATTTGATAAGGTACAGCACCCATTTATAATAAAAACACTCAGGAAATGGGAATAAAGGGGGAAACCTCAACATAATAAAGGCGATATATGGGAAACTTACACCCAATACTATATTGAATGGGCAAAAACTAAAAGCTTTCCCACGAAGATTAGAAACAAGACAAGGATGTCCACTTTCACCACTTCTATTCAACATAGTATTAGAAGTCCTAGCCATAGCCATAAGGGAAGAAAAATAAATACAAGGCATCCAAATTGAAAAGGAGGAAGTAAAACTGTCTTTATTTGCAGATGACATGCTAGTGTACATAGAAAACCCAATAGACTTTCCCAAAAAACTACTCAACCTAATAAGTGAATTCAGCAAAATAGTAAGGTACAAAGCTAATATTCAGAAATCAAATGCATTTTTGTACACCAACAATGAAATATCAGAATCAGAAATCAGGAAAAAAAAAACATTTACTATAGCAGCGAAAAAAATAAATCACCTTGGAATAAACAACCAAGGAGGTAAAAGATCTATACTCAGAAAAATACACAACCCTGAAGAAAGAAATTAAGGAAGACACAAATAAATGGGAGCATATTCCGTGTTCATGGGTTGGAAGAATTAACATCATCAAAATGTCCATTCTGCCCAAAGCAATTTATAGATTCAACGCAATCTTTATTAAATCACCAATGTTATATTTCACAGATATAGAACAAATATATCAAAAATTTATATGGAACCATAAATGACCCCAAATAGACACAGCAATTTTGACAAAGAAGAACAAAGCATTAGGGATCACAGTGTCTGACATCAAACTATATTATAAGGCGACTGTAATCAAAACAGTCTGGTTCTGGCATAAGAACAGACACATAGATCAATGGAACAGAATAGAAAGCCCAGAAATAAACCCATGTCTCTATGGTCAATTAATATTCAACAAAGGGGGCAGAAGAATAAAATGAAGTAAAAATAGCCTCTTCAACAAATGGTGTTGGGAGATCTGGACAGCTACATGCAAAAAAATGAAATTTGACCACCAAATTACATCACACACAAAAATAAACTCAAGATGGGTAGAAGACTTAAATATAAGTCACAACACCATAGAAGTCCTAGAGGAGAACATAGGCTGGGAAATCTCAGATATTCCACACAGCAATATTTTCACCGATATGTCCCTTAGAGCAAGGGACATAAAGGAAAGAATAAACAAATGGGACTTCATCAAAATAAGAAGCTTCTGCACAGCTAAAGAAAACATCAGCAAAATGAAAAGAGAACCAAATGTATGGGAAAATATATTTGGCAATGATATCTCGGACAAGGGTTTGATCTCCAAAATATATAAAGAACTCACATGACTCCACTCTAGGAAGACAAACAGTGCAATTTAAAATGGGCAAAGGACCTGAACAGACACTTCTCCAAGGAGTACGTACACTGGGCCCAGAGGCACATGAAAGGATGCTCAGCATCAGTAGCCATCAGAGAGATGCACATTAAAACCACAATGAGATACCACTTCATACCAGTCAGAATGACCACCATAAACAAATCAACAAACAAGTGCTGTCAAGGATGTGGAAAAAAGGGAACCCTAGTACCCTGTTGGTGGGAATGCAGACTGGTGCAGCCAAGTGGGAAACAGTTTGGAATAGCCCCTTGATTCTAAATTATATCTTTACTGTGTAGAAAAATATTAGCTATAGGACTCTGCTTTTCATGACTTTGAATATTTCTTGCCAATTCCTTTTAGCCTGCAAAGTTTCTTGTGAGAAATCAACTGACAGTCTCATGGGAACTCCCCTGTAGGTAGCTAACTTTTTTCTTGCTACTTTTAAAATTATCTGTGTATCTTAACCATTGGCATTTTAATTATGATATATGTTGGAGTGGACCTCTTGGCATCCATTTTGTTTGGGACTCTCTGTACCTCCTGGGTGTGCATGTTTATTTCTTTTACTAAAATAGGGAAGTTTTCTTTCATTATTCTTTGAAATAGATTTCCTATTCCTTGTTCTTTTTCTTTTCTTTCTGGAACCTCAATGATGTGAATGTTGGACCTCTTGAAGTTGTCCCAGAAGCTGCTTATACTTTCCTCATTTTTCTGTATTCTTTTTTCTCTTGTTCTGATTGGTTGTTTTTTGCTTCTTTATCCAAATCATTGATTTGATTCACAGCTTCATCTACTTTATTGCTATTTCCCTGTAAATTGTTCTTTATTTAAATTAGTGTGCCCTTCATTTCTAACTGGATCTTTTTTGGGTTGTTGAGGTCCTCAAAGTTTCTTGAGCACCTTTATAACCAGTGTTTTGAACTCTGCATCTGATAGATTACTTATCTTCATTTTATGCATCTCTTTTTCTGGAGCTTTGATGTATTCTTTCATTTGGGCCATGTTTCTTTGTCTCCTCATTTTGGCTGCCTACCTTTTTGTTTGTATGTGTTAGGAAGACCTTCTTTGACTCTGTGTGTTGGTAGTATGACCTAATGTAGTAGGTGGACCATAGGGTCCTATGGCACAGTCTTCCCTGTCACCCAAGCTGGGTACTCAAGATACCCATGTGGTCTGAGTATACTCTTCTCTTGTAGTTGAGATTTGGTTGCTATTTTCAAGTCAATGTGAGGGGTTTACCCAGGCCAGTCAGTGTCAAGGATTGGCTGTGACCACTTACCACAAACCTTTTCCCTCCATGGAGGATCATCTGTGCAGGGGCAAAGTGGTGATGCTCTAGTGTGGTCTGTAGCTGTCCACTGGGTGCACTGGCCCTGGGTTTTTCCTAGGTGGTACAGCCCAGGTCAGCCACCACCTGTGTTTTGCCTGGGGCCACCCTGCTTGAACTGTAAGGCAATCTGAGATGGATGCTACTTGTACTGGGATTGGAGATTACCAGGTGAAGTGAAACTTTAATTCTAGGTTGGCTGCTGCTAGTGCAGGGCCTTCGGCTCACTGAGGCCAGCTGTTGCTTGTTTGATAGGATTTAGGAACCTGTCAAGCATGAGCCCAGGCCAGCCATTCATATGGAAAAGCAGCTTGGGTGGGCCCATTACTTGGGTGTGGCAAAGTCTCTGAGGATCTCCAAGGCAGGTCAAACAATTTGGGCCAGATTGATGGATCTCAGATATGGTGCCAGCTTGCTGGCTCTGTAAGGGAATGGTTTAGGAAAAGGGACAATGGCCTCTGCTAGCCTTGATGCCAGACACTTCAGTTCTTTCCTATAAGCCACAGGTGCCTTTCAAGCAGCTACTAAGGTCCTGGAGCTTAGACGGAGTGAGTCTGAGAAGGTGAGTTTATGTGTGGGCTTTTTAAGAGGAACTGTTTGGGGCTCCAGCATTTTCCTCACTTACTGAATCCCCACTGGTTTCTGCAGCCAGAAGTTGTGGGACTTACCTTCCTGGCTCTGGAATCCTGGGCTTGGGGGCCTGTGTGGGGCTGGGATTCTTTGCACCTAAGATATCCCACCTGAATATTTATCCTCCACCAGTAGGTGAGAGACCAGCCTGTTTCACATCTGCACCCCTCCTACCAGTTGGATGGATGTGGTTTCTTTAATTCTGTAGTTTCCAGAATTCCATTCACTCAGTTTCTGACTGTTCTGATGGTCGTTCTATATTTTAGTTGTAATTTTGATGTGGTTGTGTGAAGAGGTGAGCCATGTCGGCCTATGTCACCATCTTGACTGGAAGTCTCCCACTGCTCTTTTTAAAAAATGATTCTGCAGAGGATTTTGAAGAAAATTTAATGTTACTAATGTTGTATTGCTGCAATTGGCTCCCAGGAGCGTAGGCTGTGCCAAATCCAATCAGTGCCCCAGAGGTGGAGAAAATGCCCACTTGCCTGCTCTGGTTTCCAAAGGACTATTAATTGTCAGCCCTGCGGCTCCCAGATGCAAGCTAATTGGAAACGGACCTCCTGGCAGTAGCTGGGAATGTTGAGACATTAAATATGTATTCTAGCCCCTATTGGGGAAAAACTGAGAATTGGGTGTTTTTGCCTATCGTCTCTGTGCTGAGCCAGGAGGCATAGTGCAGAGAGTGCTTGTGTGTCTTTCTAGCACTTCCTCTTTGTTCTCTGTGATCCTAGGAGACGTACTAATGTCACGTTCCATCATCTCCCAGGGCTAGGTGATTTAGGAAGCAGCCCCTCACATGTTAGCTATAGAACTCAGGAGGCTAGATGTGTGGACAGACTCCTTTCTGGGAGAAGCTGAAGATTTGCTTTTATTGCTAGGGTGAGCCATGGGAGAAAAGGTTCAGTGAGTTCCCACATATGTGTTCAAGCTCCTAGAGGACTAATTATGTCCTGTCAGTTCCCAGGTGCAGGTTGATTAGAGGCCTGACCCTCCAGCAGCCCCTGGGAAAGTTCATATTCCAATGCCTTACAGGGAGGAACTGGGACCTGGTTATTTTGCCAGCTTCTTCTATGATGAGCCCACAGGGATAGTCATGCAAAGTACTTGCTACCAGGTCTTAAAAAACTGCGGTTTTATTTAATGTGATCCTAGAAGCTTATGAATGCCTACCCTTGTCCCCCCAAGCTGGTTCTCTTGGGCACCAGTGCCTCAGAGTGTGACCATAAAAGTTGGAGTGCTGGGTGTGTGGTCCAAAGTCTTCGCTTCTCAAGGAGAAACTAGGAGTTGGGGGTTCTCTCCCAGTGATAAGGAGCTGTGCCTAAAGTGTTGTTTGTGGTACTTGTGCATCAGCTCTTTCTACCTGCTTCAATGTGATTATTTTCTGAGTTACCTGTTGTGTAGGGGTCAGGGTTCCAGTTTCTGGTATTCTCTTAGGATGATTTGATCTTTGTGTAGCTGTACATTTGGTGCATTTGTGGAGAAGGAAAAGTTAGCCTCTTATTCTGCCATCGTGCTGATGTTGCTATTAAATACATTGTGGATATTGTTTTAAACAAAATGTTTTCTGCTTAGATCTATTAGAAATTAAAAATAATTTTCTTTTTAAATTTTACCTTCACTGTTCCTTTTTCAGTGCTCTTCCTTTTTTATGTAGAGTTAAATTTTTGACCTATATTGTTCTTTTCCCTAAGGAACTTTTAACATTTCTTATAGGGAGGTGTACTGGTAACAAATTCCCTCAATTTTTGTTTGTCTTTATATCTTTATTTATCCTTCACTTTTGAAGAATAGTTTCACAGGGTATAGAATTTGAGGTTATTTTATTCTCTTAACAATTTACACATTTTACCCCACTCTTTTACTTGCATGGTTTCTAAGAAGTCAAATGTAAATCATAGATTTGTTTCTTTATAAATAAAGTATTGTTTTTCTTCAGACTTTCTTTAGGATGTTTAGTCTTTGATTTTCTGTATTTTGTGTAGGTTTTTGGCATTTTTCATGCTTTGTATTCTCTGAGCTTCCTAAATCTATGGTTAGGTATCTGATATTAATTTGGAAAAATTCTCAGTCATTGTTTTAAATATTTATGTCATTCCTTCTCTCTTCCTTCTCATTCTGGCATTGCCATTATGCCTATGTTACGTATTTCGTAGTAATCCCATGGCACCTGAATATTTCTTTGTCTTTGTTCTTTTTGTTTTTTAGTTTCTGTTTTTATTGAGATTATCCTCAAGCTCACTGATCTTTTTTTCATTAGTCGTGTCCAGTCTAATTATGAGAAAAACCAAAGGAATTCTTCATTTCTGTTAGTGTCTTTGATCTACGGTATTCTTTTAAATTCTTTCTTAAGATTTTTCATCTCTTCTTACGTTACCCATCTGTTCTTGCATGCTGCCTACTTTATTCATTATGGACCTCAGCATACTATTCAGATATATTTTAAATCCCCATTCTGATAATTCCAACAACTCTGCCGCAGCTGGTTCTGATGCTTGCTCTTACCCTTTAATTTTTTTTTCCTTTTAGTATACCTTGTCATTTTTCTTGAGAGATATACATGCTTAATTTTGTCAAGGGACTGCTATGAATAAGCTTTTAGCAATGTGGTAACGAGTTTTAAGGGGAGGGTAATCATTCTATAATCAAATGTTTAGGTCTCAGTGTTTTAGTGAGTTTGCGACTCTGGACTGTAAACTTCACAAGTGTTTCTTAGTTTTTTCCCACCCCGTTTAGATGGGACTGGGTGGCTAGAGTGGTCTGAAGTTAGGTATTACCCTTCTAGCATTTGGAAGTCTACAGGTGACTGGAGTGGGGAATTTTCTTCCCCACCTCCCCCACCCCCCATCAATCAGGCTCTGATAATACCCAATAGATTAGGTTCTAGTTAATTAGTTTCCCCTGAGGGCAGGTTTTGTTAAGAACAGAATGATCTAATGTTTTTCAAAATGGTTCCCTTTTCCTGTTCCCTGCTGGAAGCTAAGGAAAGTTTTCTATAATCTTTACTGTGAAAATCTGGTTGAGTTCTGGAGGTAAAACTCAAAAGTCTGTATCTCCAATGACTATGTCTTCTTGGAATTTTCTCTCAGGCTTATCCCCACTGGGCCTAAACTGGTTACTGCAGTGGTTTTTACTTGTGATTTTCTGCTCTGTTATTTGTCTATTTGTCTCTCAAACCTTGGGGGGAGTGATTTGCCCCTTATCCTTATCTTTCTTAGGGCTTCAAGAAGAGTTACTGATTTCTCAGCCTGTACAGATTTTCACCAGGTATTAGGATGAAGTCATGATTTTCAGGTTCCTTACATGTTGAACTAGAAATGGAAGATATCTCAAAATTTTGAAAAACTGTAAGTATGCCTCATAACCTACAATAAAAGTCATATTTTAAAAATTTTTGTTAGATGTTCATCTTACAATTTTGTTGAGAATTAGGCAAAATTTTAAACATATTTAATTTCTGGATTAAAAATATATGTAACCATTATTTAAAATCCCCAAATAAAAGTATTATAATCATATTTTAGAAAAGAATTGTACTAAAGAAATAAAAATCAAGAAAATGCCACCCAAATTTCCAGTCATTGTGCTGTTTAATATTGAGTGGCACCAGGAAAATAAGTGCCAAAATTGACTTTCTTGCATGAGGAAAATTAAGGACACTGTTAAATGATTAAATATTTGATCATTTAGACATTACTATTATTCATCATTTTTATTTAAAAAAAGATGTAATAACTCAATACAAATATATGACCTAGAGAGTTATGGTGGGAAATATTGTTTAATTTGTTATGCTTTAGTGACTTTGCGTTTTATTTCTACATTTTCTTTAGGTACACGGCAAAACATACAGACTAAAACAAAATAGTTTCTTAAATATTTTCCAATTATATTTATAATTTATCTAATTGCACTCTTAATAAATGGCTAGAAATGTACATATTCATATGTCCTCAAGGTTTTTATGATTTTGTTTGTATTTTGGTAGATTTATTAAAACAAAAATTGAGAGAAAAAAGGCAGAGCAGAAATGAATGTATATGAATGTTCCTTTAAAAATATTATTATGATCATTATCTACCACACATATTGTCCCACAATATCATATATATAATAAGTTCATTAGTTTGTAGTGTCTGGGTATTTCAACTCTCAGTATACTTATCATAAGCTTGAACTGAGTCAAAGTTTCATACTGAAACTTGATTAGTTTCCCCATGGCTTTTAAAGATCAAGAACATTCTCGAATTTTACCTAAGGCTTCAATATTAACCTTTATGCCTCATAAAACAGCAGGCCTGTTGAGTATCTGTGGCTGATAGTCACAGAAGCTAATGATTGGTAACTGATGCTTTGTAGACACAGTTTTCTAGGAGTCATGGCATTCTCAGGCTAACATTAAAAAAAATAAAATTGCATTCTGTTATGCCTAAAGAAGAAAAAAGGAACTTTGTACATTTTGTGCTTGACCTTGCTTCCTTGGGGATTCGCAGGTGTTCTGTCCTACATTGAGAGGAAAAATAGATATAATCACATTGAGTTTTGACAGGCTTTTTAGTGTAGGATGGACTATTTTCTGGCTTGCACCATTAAAGTGTACATTTTATTAGTTTATAACATACCAAAATAATCATTCATTGAAAATTAATTACTTAATATGTTGCATAACTATCATGGATTTTATTCTGCAACATAAAAGAGATGTAGGGAATTACTTTATAGGTTAAAAGTCTACCAAAATCAGTAAATATATTTTTTCTCTTAACCCGACATAATTTTGACCTTATCTAAAATCCATTTAGGTCTTAGCAGAACTGGATATCTATGGGAATTGAAGTATGTCTCTTTCACTTTTTGATTTTCATAAATTTACTATTAGAATCACTCTCGTCGAAGCTATTTTGATGGACCATCTATCTCTATGTCTATATTTAATTCCTCCTATTTAAAATATAGAAGACTAGATGATGAGGGAAATTAAAAAAAAGTTATATCTCCAACCCTTAGAAAACCATAAAAAGTAAAATAAAGCAAACTATAACATTTTACTTTTTGTCATAGAGCTAAAAATGTCCACAATGAATCCATTTTCAACATTTGACACATAATGTCTACTTTTATAAGAGACAAATAATATGTATGGTAGAGTTTTTCCACATGCTAATATGCATCTACTAATTATTTGAATCCAGGGTTTGGCTAAAATAGATTTACAATTGTTCCTATGGAAAATAATACAATAATTATTAAATAATAATTTGAGAATAAAGTCTGTGTTTCCTGTACTCACAGCTGTGAACCTACTTTTGCCCCAATCTGTGTATCCATCCATTCAAGAGTTCTTCATATATATAAATCTAAAAATTACTTGTCAAGAATAGTGCATTAAACGAAGTGACAAAACGCAGGCTGCATCATTCGTTACCCCATTATTGAACATGTCCAGTGTGCACACCTGGAGAGATCACCAAAGTTGGAGAGCCTAGACTCCAAACCTGTCTCCAGCACATATAAGTGTATTTAAATGACATTTGCTTGAAAAAATGGTTAAATGTATTTTTTTGTTTTAAAGATTTTATTTATTTTTAGAGAGAGGGGAGGGAAAGAGAAAGACAGGAAGAGAAACATCAATATGTAGTTGCCTCTCATGCGCCCCCTACTGGGGACCTGGCTCACACACCAGGTATGTGCCCTGACTGGGAATCGAACCAGCAACACTTTGGTTTGCAGGCTGGCACTCAATCCACTGAGTCACACCAGTCGGGGGGAAAAAGAAAAGGAGTTTAATTTTAAATAACAAGGCTTACGCTGCATTTAAATTGTCAATTAGTCAGTGTCTGCACATAATGCCACTACTGTGATAATATTGAAAATATGTGGTGTGGTGGTATAATTTTATCTTTTTAATGTATTTTTTGTCTACTTAGTTAAAATAAGTTTACAATTGCTCCTATGGAAAATTTTTATTCATGAAGTTTGAGAGTGCTGTGAAGTCTTCGATGACACTTGACCAAGATAAAATATAATATTTTGTGCAAATAAATTATATCAAACCTATATTAACTTTAAATAATTTAATTGCTAATTTGTCTATATTCTTAATAATGTGATAACTCCATACTTATATTAATATTGATATTTATGAGAGGGAGTTTATAAATAAGTTTTTTTCTTTAAATTTCATATTACTTATAATTTTTGTTTGTTTTTTACTAGTAACCTATAAAATTAGAACAAGGCAAGTTCCTTAGAAAGACACTTGAACAGGTAATTCCAATGACCTTATGTAAATTAATTATTTCAAAGCTTGATCTAAGTCTATGTTTCTATGTTCCTTTTTTATAAACCATGCTGTGTCACTATTTTATCCCATTATTATTCTTAGCAATATGCATTATAATTGCCTATTTATTATTTATAATTAGAATAGTCACTGACCAACTCTTATCTTAACTGTTGATTAACACTAATCAGATATCCACAATCTATGTTTTTAGGCTAAGTATAAGTCCCTGTACTATTTATTTTCCAATTTAATTCATTTACATAACTAACTGTTCCTTAATTTGTTTCTCAATGAAACTTATTGAGATCTTAATATGTGTTAGGTACAATTAAAGGCTCTGGGGATATAATGAACAAAATTAAACATTAGTTTTTACTGAATGAACATTCAGTCAATGTATACTAGAAGCAGTAAAGATGAAGGTTAAAAATTAAATACAAAGATTAAAATATGATAAAGTACAATTCAGTCTACTCCACTAATTTAAAAATAGAAATAAAAATGTTTCTGATTGCCTGGAACTGCAAAAGGCAGGAGGAAAGAGGGATTACCAAAGGACACAGGGCAATTTTGGGTGTGATATATATATTCACTATGCTGATTATGATGAAGCTTTTATGAGTGTATGCAAGTGACAAAATTTATTCAAATGTATGCTCTGCAATTCTCATTATACACCTACTACAAAATAGTCCTTCAAGTTAGTATAACTTATTTAAGGCAATACAGAATATATAGATAAAAATTGCAAATCACCACAGTTCAGGAAAGTGAGCACTCATGACTGGCTGAAATTGTCAGAGCCAGTTCTCTGAGGATACTAGAAGTTGGAATCGCCTTTGAGGAATGGGTGAGGTGCAGAGGCATGAAGAACACTGCATGTAAATATAGAGAATTGTGGTTCTCAGTCTTTAGTAAACATGAAACCACTTTAGAAGCTAGTTAACAATTCCTAAATTTGTGCTGCATTTTCAGAAATCCTGTTCAGATCTGAGGGAGGTCTATGGCTTTTCATTTAAAACAATACAAAACAAAATATCTTGATCCCTGATTATTCTAATAGTTAATCCTTGGACCACAGGTTGAAGAACATGGCTGTAATCAAAGAAGCATCACCAAATCATGCTTGGGTTGGACTACATAAATATGTATGGGTCACGAATAATTCATGGAAACTTTTACATATCTACATAAGTAAAACTTCAAAAAAATGTAGTGATTGAAGTTTCTTTTTGATTTGTAAATTCCATTTTGGTACCAAAGAATATCTTATTCGATCTGACTTTTTGACTATAATGCTGAATGAGAATGTCAAAACTAATTACTTCACTTATGCATTATCAAACAATGTTTATGAATGTATTCATTAAATAATTGATTTTAGGTGATATTTTCCTAGAAAAAAAATCCTTCCCCATTCTTGTATTATGAACAAAATACAAATGATTTGAAAACACCTTTCAATTAGATTTTTGTAAAGAGATGTCTTTCAATGCTCAACTTTATTGGGCAGTTCAAATGCAATTTGCACTGTGATCTCTTCTAAAAGAAAATAAAGTAGTGATCACATCTGGCTTAAGAAAGTAAACAAATTAATTTAGTTTTGGGCTGACTTTTTTTCCCACAAAAATTACTGATTTATGTGACTGTTAAGTTTCCATGCATATAACACAACTTTCTCAGATTGAATCCAATTGATTTTCTATAATGATGTCAAGGATTCAATACATCACAAGAGTAGTGAGACTATAATAAATAATCCTTTCCAAAGGAAAGTGATTCTTTTCTCCTTTAAACACATAAGTAAATATTATTTGTTTTCGCTCTTTCTGTCTATAGAGGCTGAAGTGTTCTGAGTCTTCAGTTTTATAATATCCTTAGTCCCTAATCATTTTCTATGAAACATTGTTTTCCTTATGACCTTTTCAGCATTACCTCTGAGACAATTTTTAGAACTGATTTAAGTCTGAATGAAGGCCTATGGATTTGCATTTAAAAAAGAAAAACAAATTATTGCACTCCAGATAATTTTAAATGAGTTGATCCCATAGAACTGACTGTCATTCTACTTGTCAAAATATAGATGTACAGTGCACTGTGGGAGCCTGAAATACACATTGTAGTTAGGAGTACTGCAGAAGAGTAGCTTTGAGGAATACCATGTATCCTGAAAAACAAAGTTAACATGTTCGGTACCAATAACCTTAAAGTAAGGTTGTTACCAGTTTTGCTCTATTTCAAGTAGTATTTTTAATAACAATCTTTCTTGTCATTTAATGTTACTTCTTTGAATGAGATAGGTAAAAGTATAATCACTGATTTATGCATTTCCATTTTATAATAAGCCTGTAACAAAAGTGTGTTTTATATTGATTTCTTATTCATTTTCTATCCTTTTTACACATATTTGCCAGTATAAAATTTAAGTTGAGTATATCATTTGTATTAAGCTGTAATCATTTGTATGGTTTTAAAAAGCAATTTTTAAAATGTTTGGGAAAAGATAACC
Source organism: Mormoops blainvillei (assembly GCA_004026545.1). Taxonomy (NCBI): domain Eukaryota; kingdom Metazoa; phylum Chordata; class Mammalia; order Chiroptera; family Mormoopidae; genus Mormoops; species Mormoops blainvillei. The sequence continues at coordinate 117,481 of PVJD01003289.1, read as the reverse complement.
TTATGTAGTGTTTCAAGTACATTAGGAACATCACTAGATTTTAAATGCACAAATGCCACCAGAAGTGAAGCAGATTTGATAAATGAAACTGAGATACAGAAAGAGGATCAAGTCACATCCTAAAGATTAATATGATGTGATGAATCTATTTTGTATTACCGCCATAAAGTTATAGGTAACATTACCAATAATAATTACTAATACTTTAAAGTGATTACCATAATACATGAACTTTCTTAATGCTTTAAAATATTATTTTATCGAACAGGAATTCTATCAATATTGCTATTATACCCAGTTTTCAGTTAAGCTAATTGAAATATAAAGATATATGTGAGGTCTTTTGCCACCCCCCCCCCAATATATATAAGGTAGAAATAGGATTTAATCTTGGAGCCTGACACCCAGGTTCACAATTTTGAGTACTAAAGGTGTCTTTTGTTTCTTATCCGTACAATTGGATAAATATCCATGTACAGCAAATTGGCAATGTCTATACTTTTATCTAGTTAATGCATCTAAAAAATCTTTTTCTTTTCTTTTCTTTCTATTACCATTCTATTTTACATACTTACATAACAAAGCTATCTCTAAGTCCTTTCATTAGATTCCCTGTCTTTGAAAGCTTTGTTTTCATCCATTTAGACTGCATATCACGACCGCTGCCTGTCACAGCCTCACTTCTGTTCACCAACTGTCCGAGGTTTCTTGCTGAACTAGAACATTATTTAGGTCTCTAAGCTAAGTGTGAAGAGCCCTCTAAATTCTTACTACAACCTACAACCTTCTGCCCCCTCCCCATACCATGCTTTATCTCACATTATTTCTGTATATGGCATGAAAAGCAAATAATTATTCAATGAACACACAGAGTTTAAAAGGCAATTTCTTTCACACAGCGGTCTATTCACTACTTCTTGATCTTGCCCTGCATCCACACTCTTCCCCTCACTGTAAATATTTCATTTCTTTTACTGAAATTTATCTTAACACTATATTATTAGTTAATGGCTACATAAAGATGTTAAAGTATATAAAACTGATCATAATTTATCCACTTAACTAGGCCTCGTTTTTCTTGCAAACTTCTACTCTGAATTTCAACGAACAATTACTTTGTTAACTCGTTTGGTACCTATTTTATAATGATGATATGTATTAAAAACTTTGTCACAGGATAAACTTGTTAATGTTGATATCTTTTATTCTCCTTTCAAAAAATATTTATACATGAAGGCCTAGAGAAATCATTTATATCTGATAAGCTTTTGCTATCAACCTATTTTCTTAGAATGGACCAGGTAAGAAATAGCAAAGAAATAACAATAGTAGAATTAATATTGCCAGTAATTAAGCTCAGCTGTTCTTTTGCTCAGAAGATGACAAGATTACTGCAAACCTAGTGTAACACTTGTATATAATTCATTTTAAAGCTCAGTGAGAAAACTGTGATACTGATATCCTTGCTGAAATAAGTGAACTGACTGGGGAAAATACTACTTGAACCTATTTTTATAAGGGTGCTTGTACTTATTTTTCTACATCACACAATTACACCTTCAAGGCAAAACAGGGATTTGATTTCATTTCACTGCTATTACACTTGAAAAAATGAGTGTGATTTTTCTCTGGGATAAAGTGTACTTGATAAAGTCCTCTTTCCCTATATCGACTTCTTACACATGCCACTGAAATGTAACAAAAGCAGACAGCGTTAAAGAAAAGAACTAAAATGAGAGTATTTTAGAAATTAAATATAGTCACAGTAAATTATGACTAATAATTGCTGACAACAATTTATATGTAATATAATTAGCAAGAAGCTTTGTTTTATTTATTTCTTTTCATATATAAAGGAGACTCAGGGTATAATATTTATGATATGGGGAAATTAATAGCCTGGGATTTCTCCCATGAGTGTGTTTCAGGCAGATTATTATATCGCTTGAGTAAATAACCTTAGCTCTGGCCGATGAGGCTCACTTAGCTGGAGCATTGTCCCATACGCCAAAAGGCTGAAGGTTCACTTCCAGGTCAGGGCACATGCCTAGGCTGCAGATTCTATCCCAAGCAGGGGCATATTCAGGAGGGAGGAGGGCAAGTGATTGATGTTTCTCTCTTGCATTGTTGTTTCTCCCTCTACCTCTCTCTCTCAAATCAATTAAAAAAAAAAAAATCCCTGGTGAAGGATTAAAAAAAAAAAGAACTTTTTAAAAGCCTGAATATATTTTTTTCATTATTTTCTAATTGATTTGCCTATGATAAAAGGGCCTGTATGAGGCTGTGCTTTTAAAAATATTTTGAAAACATTTCTATGATTAAATATAATACTTTACATGTTTTATGAACCCCTGAAAAATGAGTATTCTCTAATTGTTAGAGTCAGAATTCTAAACACATTTATTACATTCATTGTGTTGGTTATGTGGCTCAAATATGTTATTATTTTTGTTGTTTTTTGTTTTAGAATATTGAAAGGTGTGTGCCAAAAACTTTCACTATGCTAATAGACAGCTTTTCCTCTTTCTTTCAACTCTCCTGGATTCTTATGTTTTAGTGGAGTTTCTTGTAAAATGCCATAAAATTCTGATTATGTCCTATTATCCAATATTCTGTAACTAGAAAGCTTAGTTTATTAGTATCTTGGCTTTAAACTGCATATTTCTAAATGTTGATAGAAATATTCACCAAATATTATCTTGGGCCATGACTTTCCTCTAAAATTTTGGCTCACATATCCAATTTCCTTCCTGATATTACAAATTAGAATTACATGTATTCAGAATGCACATGTTAAAAATACACTTTTGATCTTCTCCTCTACATAAAATTGTGATCACTTTTAAGTATTGTTTTTAAGTACTGTAAGTGGCAGAAGGTAAAAACAAAACAAAACCAAAAACCAAAAAACCCCCAAAACTCCTGTTCCATTGCCTTACTAAGGTGACCAGAGAGCAGGTAATAAACAGTCCTTTACCTCGGGCTGGAGAACTGTAAAGTGTTATAACGCAGTACCTCTTGTTATGAGGTAGGAGAATATTTGGTTAGACTATTACCAACTGCATCTTGAAGTGAAGAACACAACCATCATCTGAAGATGTAGCACAAGGAAAATTATAGGAACATTCAGAATATTGCAAATTATCGGCCTTTTTTTTTTCAGAATTCTGCAGAATGATGGGTTCAAGCTAGAGCTAGGAAGTTTGCAAACAGGAAGGAAGGAAAAATATCTTTAATAAGGATTATGCTCACTGCTCATGTCCAGCAATATAAGTTGCTTGGGTACCCACTGAAATTGGAATTCCCAGAGCTGATAAAATCAACACCTTCTTCAACCCAATGAAACAACATCAATATGAAATAGTAATTTCAAGAAGGTATCTTTAGGAGGAGATGAAAACTGTAAATAAAAATTGTTGAAAACATTCTAACAAAACTGTATGACTTTAATAGACATGTGTAACCCATGTACCTAAAATGAACAGGTTCACCATAGTGTCATTCTACCCATTAAATTAAAGAAAAAGTGGCCAACGGCACAGGAATTCTGAAAATCAAAACAGAACAAAACTGTATTCAAGTATAAACTCGACGTCTAGGTGAGATTGTCATTGTAATTCTTTGCTCATAGAACTGAGAGAAAACAACACAACTATTTGACTTCTTATTTTTAATCTTTCTTAAAATGTCTATTGCTAAAGCAGTATTTATTCTAGGGTTGCATTAGCCTGTCACTGTTGAATCAATAGGGCAATCTTTAGCCACCTCTCACACATCTGCACTAAAATTTTACAAATAAGAAGCTGGGCAAATTGTTCTGTTACTGAGATACAATTCTTATTAGAAATGATGAAATAACATAATTATATTATTTTTAAATGAGTATGATATATGAGAGAAAAGAGATTGAAAACAATTGAAAAGCTTTATTCAGTTTTTAATTTCATGAAGCTAAAATGACTTCCTCAAAGTCAAACTGTACACAAAAGTTGATGAGTAGTTAGTTGTCTGGGGCTAGAGGTAGTGGGGGGCTGAAGTTTTGGGGATATAAGGAAAATATTCTAAAACTGATTGTTATGGTTGCACAACTTTGTGAACACCTTATAAAAAGTTGAATTGTACATTTTAAATAGATGAGCTGTATAGTGTGAATTATATCTGAATAAAACTGATAAAAACAAAACTATAAATTAAGGAGCAAACCTACAATCAGAATGTAATCTCAAGTTGACTGTGCATTATCTACTCTGTGTCATGCTGCCTCTCCTTTAACCACAGACACCTAAGTGTGTAGCCAACTGTCTACATGCAACAGGGAGAGCTTCTGAAGAATAATTAATGTGTTTATATATGTGCAGGGCAATATTCTGCTGTACAATGAGGAGAGAAGACAGATCTCATAACAGGAAAAGCATTAAAGCAAAGACCAGTGTGAACTAGTAAAAAATGTTCATGGATTCATAGATAGAAAAGTTAAGGAACTCCTCAAAAGAAAGGAATGCAGTTCGCAATATGATAACTTGATAAGATTTACTTTGTCTAATTCAGGTTAAGCATAATTTTTTTCCTCTGGTTCATTAGTATCAAGTATTCACAATGAAAGCAAAATTATCAGTAGCCCCAAGGATATTCGTATTTCTCAAAAAACAAAAATTAAAGAAAGTCATATATGTACTAGAGTTTATATTTGTCTTTATGTCACAAGTAAGTCTTATTATTTTTTTAACCTAGCATGTATCTTTCATGACTAATGGAGAGGTTAAATAAAGTAAGAATATTATAATTTATAGAAATAAAGGAACCTATTGATATTTTTAAATGATTGCTAGTAAAGACAGAACGGCTTTAAGAAAGGGATAATGATCTGCTAGTGCATTTTTTTTCTCCCATCTCCAGTCCACATATAAAGGCTTTCTATTAAGAGTTGGTACTTGAGCCTAATTATTCAGCATAAATTTTATTAGCTATGTTAAAAATCATTTAGAAATCCTAAGAATCTCATAATTTAAAAGAATGCTTTTTCTTAGGCACAAAGTATTTAGGGCTTAATGTAGTATCAGCTACTTTAAAGCCATGCAGAATAAAGCATGCCACCGACGACAATTAGGAATCAGCAGGACTCTAGAGCTCTTATGCCATTTTGCATTTTATGTGTTTACAAAGCTGCAACAACCTATTGGCATTTAATTCCATATTTACTGTCTCTTGTGTCTCATTGCACAGCAGGACATGGAATGAGCAATAAACATGTTGTCATAAGTATTTTACTGAATGAAAATTTAATTAAATCACAACTTCTTAAAAAGCGTCTTTTCTGTGTCACCCTTGGGTTTGACATCATCAACTCATATATTCATTTTATCAATTTATCCACATTGCATTACAAAAACATGCTAAAATAATTTGCTGTATATTAAAATTTCAGGAGAATAAAAGATTCATTTTTGAATATATTAGCACATTAGACACTTAATCTTGCTGACTTGAAAAATTATATAGATATATAATTTAATATGCTAATTGACTGACCTACTTATAAGCATAGTGAAGTTACATAACAAGAACATCAAAGAAATAATATAAATGCTTTATTTAAATTTTATTTTATACATGTACATTTTTATTTCTTTGAGTATACATGCTCAAATTATTTTATCTAGTATCTCAAAAATAAGTATTTCTCTATTGATAGTCTATCACATAATTGATATATTTGGCAATGAATGGTTTATTTTATTTTAATATTTATTTGGTTATCTTTTCTTTTTTAATTATATTTTATTAATTATGTTATTACAGTTGTCTCAATTTTTCCACCTTTGACCCTCTTCACCCAGCAACCCCCACTCTCTCAGGTAATCCTCCCACCATTGTTCATGTCCATGAGTCATGCATGTAAATTCTTTGACTAATCCATTTCCTGTATAGTACTTTACAACCCCATGGCTATTCTTAATCCCCTCACCTCTGCACTCATTCTCCCACACCCAGCTCTCATCTGGCAGCCATTAAAATGCTCTCTGTACCCATGATTCTCTGTTCTCGTTTGCTTAGTTTCTTTTTTATTTTTAATTATTGATAGACATGCATTTTTGCTATTTTATTCATAATTTTGATTTTTTTTTTTTAAATAAGTCCCTTTAACATTTCATATAATAATAGTTTGGTGATGATGAACTCCTTTAGGTTTTTCTTATCTGGGAAGCTCTTTGTCCTTTAATTCTAAATGATAGCTTTGCTGGGTAGAGCAATCTTGGCTGTAGGTCCCTGCTTTTCATGACTTTGAATATTTTTTGCCAATTCCTTTTAGCCTGCAAAATTTCTTTTGAGAAGTCAACTGACAGTCTTATGGGAACTCCCCTGTAGGTAGCTAACTTCTTTTCTTTCACTGCTTTTAAGATTCTCTCTCTATCTTTACCCTTTGGCATTTTAATTATGATATATCTTGGAGTGGGCCTCTTTGCATCCATCTTGCTTGGGACTCTCTGTGCTTCGTGGACTTGCATGTCTATTTCTTTTACAAAATTAGGGAAGTTTCTTTATTCTTTCAAATAGATTTCCAATTTCTTCTCCTTCTGGCACCCCTATGATGTTAGACCTCTTGAAGCTGCTTATACTTTCCTCATTTTTTTTTTATTCTTTTTCCTTTTTGTTGTTCTGGATGGTTGTTTTTTTGCTTCCTTATGTTCCAAATCATTGATTTGATTCTTGATTTCATCCACTCTACTGTTGTTTCCCTGTAAGTTGTTCTTTATTTCAATTAGTCTATCCTTTGTTTCTGACTGGATATTTTTTTTTTTTTATGCTGTTGAGGCCCTCACTTGAGCATCCTTAAAACCAGTGTTTTGAACTCTGCATCTGATAGATGGCTTATCCCCATTTCATTTATCACTTTTTCTGGAGTTTTGATCTGTTCTTTCATTTAGGCCATGTTTCTTTGTCTCCTCATTTTGGCAGCCTCTCTGTGTTTGTCTCTGTGTTTTAGGTAGAGCTGCTTTGACTCTGTGCCTTGGTAGTGTGTCCTAAAATAGTAGGTGTGCTATAGGGGCCAGTGGCATAGCCTTTCCTATTCCCTAAGCTGAGTACTCAAGGTACGCCTTCCATGTGGTCTGAGTACACCCTCCTTTTGTAGTTGAGACTTGGTTGCTGTTGGCAGGTCAATGGGAGAGATTTACCCAGCCCATTAAGCTGCAAGGATTGGCTGTGACCACTTAACAGCATCTCAGTCCTTTGTGGACCATCAGCTATGTAGGGGCAGAGTGACTGTGCTCTAGTGTGGTCTGTAGCTTTCCTCTGGGTGTGCTGCCCCTGGGGTTTACTGGGTGGTGTGAGCCAAGGTCAGCCCCCACCTATGTTTTTCCCAGGGTCACCCTGTCTGAGCTATAAAGCAGCTTGAGATGGCTGCTACTTGTGCTGGGCTTGGAAATTCACAGTGAAGCCAAGCTGTGAATCTTGGCTGGCTATTGCTAGTGTCAGCCCCCTGGGTCACTGAGGCCAGCTGTTGCTTATTTCAGAGGTTTTTGAGCCAAGACCAGCGACTTATATGGAAAAGCAGCTTGGGTGGGTCTGTAAGTTGGATGGGGTAGAGTCTCTGCAGATCTCCTAGGTGGGTCAAACAGTGTTAGCCAGGTTGATGGAATCTCAGATATGGCACCAGCTTATGGGCACTATCTTTGTTCAGGAAGGGGCTCAAAAAGGGACACTGGCCTCTGCTAGCCTTGATACCAGACACTTCAGTTTCTCTTGGTATGCCACTGGTGCCTTTGAAGCTGCTACCCCAGTGCTGGAGCTCAGAGGGAGTGAGTCTGAGTAGGTGAGTCCATGTTTGTGTTCATTAAGAGGAAATACTTGGGACTCCAGTAGTTTCTTCCACCATCTCAATCCCCACTAGTTTTTGCAGCCAGAAGTTTTAGGGACTTATCTTCCTGGCACTGGAACTCTGGGCTTGGGGGCCTGGTGTGGAGTTGGGACTCCTTACACCCAAGATATCCTTCTCAAATTTTTATCCTCTACACATGGGTGTGGGACCAGCCACTTCTGCATTTATACCCCTCCTACCAGTCTGGGTGGATGTGGTTTCTTTAATTCTGCAGTTGTCAGACTTTCATTCAACTCAATTTCTGACAGTTGTTAGTGATGGTTGTTCTATATTTTACTTGTAATTCTGGTGTGGTGTGCGAAGAGGCAAGCCATGTCTGCCTATACTGCCATCTTTACTAGGAATCCCTGAATGAATTATTTAAGTAAGTCATTTCTTACAAGAGAATAAAATGGAGTTTTTCACCTTGAATAGTGTAAATTATATAAAATTATAATTATGTTAAGTGAACTGTTTCTGTAGGTAGGGCTATAAGAAAAGAGGAAATGGTGAAGAGTAAATATATAGAATTTGCTACTTCATACTATTTTAAAAATCTGAAGACTGTTGCATCTTCATGTAAAAAGGTTGAAGAAAAGTAGAAAAAAAATTGATTAGCCACAGAAGAAATCTAGATGTTACTGAGGATTTTGTGTAATAATAGGATGAAAGAAAGGAATGCTATGACAAGGAGATAGAGTTCATATCTAAAGAATTTATATCAAAATGAGGAAAATATAGATTAATGATTAATCTGATCAAGAGAATGTTAAATATTGAAAATAGTTAATAAAGATCAAGCCAAGTAAGAGCTCATGTTCAAAAACTCAGCTCAGGTAATGAAAGGAATATGTAGCTCAACCAGCTCTGGGTCAGAGAGGTAATCAACTGAGATAAGGAATTCCTCTCTATTCCCTGAAGAAGTTGGGATTTCTTTGGAAGAAATCTGAAGGGTTTGGATAAGAATTAAAAACATAACAATAAGAAGTTAATGTTTAAGGACTCTTGACATAGATCTTCTCCCCAAATTTAGAATTGATTTCAAGTCCAGATAGCACTGAACATATAAATGATTATATAGCGAATTATGTAGGAAAAAAAATGGAGGAAAAAAAATTTAAATAGAAGCAGGTTATTACATTTTATTTATCAATGCTTTGGTACAAAATCTTGATTAAGTTTGGGAAATTAATAAAGTATAAACACATAGACACTGGAGGGAGGGAAATTCAGTTTTCAGTTTGTTTGTGTCCTTGTGCAAGATACCAAATACCTCATGGGTTATTTGACCTGTAACATGTATTTATGCTTTTCTTATAGAACATTTTTAATGATTAAATTAAATTAAATATTAAAGAAACTATTATGTTGCTATTAAAGAAAGTATTACATTGCTGACAACCTAATAAACACTTTAAAATGATAGTTTCCTTTAGTTAAAATTATTCCTGCCTATGTTTACACATTTTGTAAAATATTAAACAAATATACAAATATAAAGAATGATGTCAGATAAAATTTTCAGAAAATAATGAGGTGTCTAAAATATGAAAACATCTTTTAAAATCTTTAAGTTATTATTTGGAAGAATTAGATATTTGTATTTTTTTCTGAATCTTGAAATTCAGAAAATAAATCATTTCAAGTATGTCCATAGAATTTAAGATATATGTTGTATGATTCTGCAGAAAGATGAGATTTTAGCATTATTTCATGATATATTGTTGGTGTTTAAAACCTTGTTCTTCAGACATGCTAGATTAATAGACATAAGTCTTCAGTTATTAAAAGAGGGGATGCTTTGGAGAATGTTGATAGGATGTTACCAACCAGCAAATATATCAGATAAAACAAGATTCTTCATAATTTCTTGCAAGATCAAAGAAGTCATTGAGATCATAGTCAATTTGTCTTTTATGAGTAATACTATAGGTCCCTCTTCCTCCACCTCTCTTTATCCCCCTCTTTTTCTCTGTCTCTCTTTCAGCAAAATAACAATAAGGTAATTCTCTTTGAAGAGCTATGCTATTGAATCTTATTATCTTAAAGCCTACTGGAAAATTTTAATCACCCGGACCCCCCATGAACAAGCACTATGTGGATAGAACTATCAAGTCAGAATGATGAGACAGAACCTCAATAGAGCTGGAACTAAAATTTTACAGTTTCTGAAAATTTACAGAATAAAAGATTACTTAATTATACTTCTGCTTCTTCAATTAGTTGATCTTACCATTCTGATTATCGGTGCAAATATATACAGTGATAGCAAATTAAAAGTTAATATGAAAGAGTCATGATTGTCTTGAAAAATCTCAGATGCTTTTAACTTTACTGAAGTGACAATTCCTTTTTTGAATGAAATGAAGTCATGTGTATTTGAATCCTCTTTCAATCAGCTACCCTCACACTTATGAAGATTATTTTAAAAGAAAACAAAAGAGCCTAAATTTTATTTTGTTATATATGTTAATCAATGAAAAAATCAAGATGTTTGACATTTCTCTCTACTGTGGGTACCATAAAAGAAATAAAACATTACATAAGTATATAAAAACATAGCCCACCATCAAACATCTAGTGAATATCCAGGTGAGTTCATTTTCTTTAAACTACTGAAGTCTGTATAGTTTACAAAATGTGATATATAAGAAAAATAAGCCAAACAAAATTAAAGAAAACAAAACATTCTGAAATAAACAGATCCTTTCTTTACCGCACAGAAGCTTTTTGAGTGATGTAGTCCCACTTGTTTGTGTTTGGTTTTGTTGTCCTTGCTTTTGGATTCAAATCCAAAAAATCAATGCCAAGACCAGTGTCAAGGACTTGACCCCCTATGTTTTCTTCCAGGAGTTACACAGTTTCTGCTCTTATTTTCAACTCTAATCCATTTTAAATTGACTTTTGTGTGTGGTGTAAGATAGAATCCAGTTTCATGCTTTTGCATGTGGCCGAGCAGTTTTCCCAACACCACTTTTTGAAGAGACTATCCTTTCCCCATTGCATATTCTTCGCTCCTTCGTCATTTATTAGCTGACCATATACATATGAGTTTATTTCTAAGCTTTGAATTGGTTCCATTGATTTATGCATCTATTTTTGTGCTGATATCATACTATTTTGTTTACTGTAGATTTGTAGTTCGAAATCAGGAAGTGTGTTGCATCCAGCTTTACTCTTCTTAAAATTGCTTTGGTTATTTGGGTTCTTTTGTGATTCCTTATCAGTATTAGGATTGTTCTAGTTCTGTAAAAAATGACATTGCAGTTTTGATAAGGATTGTATTGAATCTGTAGATCACTCTGAACAGAATGGACATTTTAACAATATTAACTCTTTCAGTCCATGAGCACAGAATATCTTTTTCATTTATTTGAACAAAGTTTTGCAGTTTTCACTGTACCGATTTTTCCCTTCTTTGGTTAAGTTTATTCCTAATCTATGTTTATTTTTATTTTTGGTGCTCTTAAAATGGAATTGTTTTTTAATTTCTCTTTCTAATAGTTTGTTGCTAATATAAATAATTTTTCTGTATTGATTTTGTATCCTGTATCTTTATTGAGATTTTTAATTATTTCTAACAGGGTTTTTTTTGTGTGTGGAGTCCTTAGAATTTCTATATTTAATAACATGTCATCTGCAAACAGAGGCAATTTTACTTTTTTCTTTCTGATTTGGATGCCTTTCTTTTCTTGTCTAACTACCTGGCTAGACATTTCAGTATTATGTTGTTTAAAAATGGCAAAATGGAGGATTTTAGTCTTATACCTGATCTTAGAAGAAAAATCATCAGCTACTTACTGCTGAGTATGATGTTAGCTGTGAGTTTGTCAGGTGTAGCCTTTTTTACTTTGAGGGATATTCCTTCTATACCCAGTTTGTTGGGACTAAAGCTTTATTTATTTATTTATTTTACTGCAATATTTAAAGTTTGGTATTGGCCTGTTGGTTTACACAGGACAGTTGCACAGCTTTCTGCTAAACATAAATTTATTAAAGTAGTAATTTCTTATACTATGTATCTATTTTAAAATATTCAAAAATATCTTAATTAGTGAAGCCCGGCATTGTTTAGCTATCTTAGTACTTGAAAGAAATATGGTGAAGCATTATGAAATGAGTGTAATAAATCTACCTCACCTTTGTCCAAACTAAATTAAATTGATTGTTAATTAATAGTATGGGCCATAATTGTACATCAAAATATGTATTTCTGTGAGAATTAACAAATGTATAGAGTTGTAAACATTAGTATTATGGGGTTGCTAATTAACCTATGTATTTAAAAATAGTATATGTGCTATTTTGTTTGCTTGAGAAATTCTAATAGAGTGAACTAGACCTAAATTTGGAATACTAAATTTGAAAATTTTCATGAAAAATAATAAATAAATAAAAATAAAATAAATATATGTGTTAGTGCTGTTTCAAATCCATTATCTAAAAAGAAAATGTTTTATGGTATGAAAATATCTTTGAAATGAAACCAACCAACAATCCTCATAAAATTCAAATTTTTAAATACAGGAGTCTATAGCACCTTAAAATAACAAGACGCAGATAACATTTAATGTGAATTATTTAATAGGCATTATATTATTAAATCTTCATAACAAAACTCTGGAATATACAGTGCATATTATTTTTAAAAATACATAAGACTTGTAAACATTAGGTAATTTGCTTAAGCTTAGAAATTTTAGAAGGAGCAAAGCTAAATTTTAAGTATCTAAAATTCAAGTTCTGCACAGATATGTGTAAAGTTAAAGTATATTATCTTACCCACTCTGCATCAATTGATATAACATTGTATGTAAGTATTGATCACATACATTAGCTATTTTCAATATAAACACATCAGTACAGCTTATGTTTTGCTGGTATAGAAACTTCTATAGTCTTCCTGCTATAGAGTATTCTCGAAACCTGAATCAGTTACACTGAGATTGGTTCTCTATTTTTTGAGAATAAAAACATGAAAAAGGACAATATTTAATAGCATATTTAAAATGTGATTTAGTGTAATATTATCCTTTTAAAGAGTTTCAGGTTGCTAATATGACATTTTTTAGTATAATGCTCATCGTTTTACTTTAAACTTTCACTTTTTTTAAATTCAGAGAAACCAGTTCATTCTGATAACATCTTAGCATGAGTGTTAAACTAAGCTGAAGTAGAATTAATTTCTATGGAGACACAGAAATGTCAAAGACAAACTCAAAGAATCCTTTATGGTATTCCTCTGTCTCCTCTTTAAAATGTGTGTATGTTCATAGTAGTTTGTAATTTTGTCTCGCTTTTATTGCACTTTATACTTCTTAACCTATTGTTCAAGGATTGTTACTCATACTTAACATCTATCACAGTAAGTATAATGTATAGTTAAAATTGTCATTATTTTTTTTAAAGATCAAAGACTTGACAAGTCATGTTGGCAAATTGTTGAAAACAAATGGTTTTTTGCCAAAATCTTGTTTTTCTATAATATCCATGCATAATTACTTCAACTATTCTTCATATGAGCACATTATTTTAATCTATAAACTATAAGTTTATAACTATAAACTTAAATTTCCTTTAGGAAATAACCCTGTACAAAAGCTCAACTTCGGGCTGAAAATAACATTTTGAATCATGTCCACAGTAGAAGAATGTAGTAAGGCACTCAGTCTTTCTGGTCATTTAATTCCAATCAATGATATTTTAGTTACATTAGGTTTTTTTAGCACCCATATCACACTGCTAACTTATATTGACCTTGAAATCCATTAAAACTCTGATAATTTTTATGTAAGCTCCTGGTAAGTCAGAGCTCCACTCTTAATTGTGTTGTCAGTTATTTCTGAAACAGATTTTTCAAATACTGCTTAAATCAATTCAATTTTTCTCAAGGTTCAGATGGTCATTTTAGAAGATCCATAATTAATTAATTTTTAATCAGTGTCAGACACCTTCCAACTACACAGGCAATTTCCAAAGTATAAAGTATAGCAAAATGCAAAACAACAAGAACATTATCATTTACTTTTTAATATAGATTGAAAAGTTTTATGCATAATCTTTCTCCATGTTTGAGGTAACACATCTCTTGCTGTTGGATTATCTTCTACTATTTTTCCTGCTATTCACAGTCATGACTGAGGTACATATTCTCATCAGTAAAATCCTATATTTGTCCTTTACTTATGTCTGCATTATATAGCAATATAGTGCCTAGCCCATCCTTTCATATATTACACATTAATCATCTAGAAATGTTTCTATTCTTGATGTTAAGAAACCCCCAAACCTGTAGATAATTTTTTTAAAGTTTTTTTTTTTTTTTTTTTTTTTTTTTTTTTTGCCAAATTGGTCACATACGCTGGGAAGCAAGATCTCAAGTGCTCCAGAGAGTAAGTTTTGCAGTTTCTTGTGTGCATTTGAAATTAGGGAGAGGGACACAAGGAAGATCACAGAATGTGGGAGAAAACAGGGCAGGTGGGGTTGAATTACAGGTTAGTAATAATTATTTGCTCTCTTGAGGGTAGTTCCAGTTAAGAAGGAGGGTGAAAGAGGGTATTACAAAGGTATGTTAATTTAGAAGCACAAAAACAATCTATAGGGCTCGCCTAAGAGAAAGATAAACCTTTTACTGAAAAGTTGTATGCCTGGGGCATGACTACCCACCCTGACCTTCCTAGATTGGAATTTCTGATTAAATGACTCTGTGAGGTTACTTTCCAAAGAATCCCCCATCTTTTGTTTTTGTCCACGCTGCGTTCTCAAAGTTTTATTTAAGCGAACACTACTTATTCAGCTAACATAAAATATTGTTTTTGCCTGCAGTCTCAATTTTCTTTCTCCATCTATAATTTTCTAGCAGTAGTAAACCATAAGAAGGGCATTTTCTCATTCTCAAGGGCTACTTTCTCACTACATTTTTACCACCTTTTCAACAATTTGCCCTCATTATAAATCTATACTATTTCTTATCATTTATAAATTTATGAAATACCTCCCTGACATTTCTTCAAGGATTTCCATGTTTAATATAAACTGCTTAGCACCCTGATTTCTTTGTACACAGTCTTGTACTAGTTCATAAAATGGAATCTACAGGTGGAAGTCCTAAAGCAACCTTGGACACAGTAACTACTCAACTGTTTTTGACTTGAGAGTGTACCCTAATCCCTGATAGAGCCTCTGTTTATTCTTCTGCTGCTCACTTATTTTGTTATTATTTTGTTCTCTAATCTAATCACTATTTTCTCTATCAGTTATCTCTTTTCTAAACATTCTTCCTAACCTGCACTCTGAAAACATTAAATAACCTTTTCATTGATTAAACTTACTAATTCCAGCATTTTAATAATTATGTTATACTCAACCCACTCCAAATTTGATATAAATTTAAGAATCAATTTTCTCTTCTGCTTTTTTAAGGCTACTAAGCATAGAAAGCAAAGGTCACCTTGCAATGATGGACTGTGTTAAAAACAAACACAAAAAAGTTCCTCTCATTCATTCTCAGTGCTTCTCCTAGGATTTGATTAATTACTTTATTCAAATAAAATTAACTCTAATCTTCTCATCAGAGAACCAATTCCAAACGATTACTTCCTTCCAAGATAAGAGTTTCCTGAGGTTTTCAGGTAAAATAAAGAATTTTCACAACAGACTATTTTGTTTTTTAGTATAAGTGCATCCCATATATTGCACAGGTATACTTACACTAAAAACTGCACGCGCGCGCGCGCACACACACACACACACACACACACACACACACACAATTGTTATTCACATAGACTTGACTTTACCTGTAGGCCCTGAATATTTATTTCTTCTATCTGGTAATCCTACAGAGGGAGAACTCCAATTCTTATGCCATTATCCCAGGAAATAAGCTCCTATTTTAATTTATTTTGGAGATCAGAATAGCCCATTTTGGTACCCTTATTGTTCTTGGTTTCTTGTTCCATATATTGTAGAAGATACAGGTTTCTCCCCCACCCTCACCGCCACCTGCTGGGAGTAACTACCACACTTCTCCCCTGACATTTATGTATTTTTAGATCTTTGCATGGCATCTGGTGCTTAGCCTATAAAAACATTGGAGGTTGACCTTTTCCACAATGTGTGTTTGTGTGTGTCTTTAAAAACATGTTTTGTTTTGTTTTTTAGAAGATGAAATGATAAAAGTAACATAGAGGTATACACGTTCAGAGTGAGGTAGTGAGGAAGATGATGAGGGTTCATAAGAGACTGAATTTTCTAATTTGTGACCCAATATTTGGACTTTTACATCTTGAGCTCTGAAGCTGCTTGCATAGCATAACTTTGCCCTTTTGGGCTTCAGACATGCCTACAGAGCCAGTAGCCCCCCTGTGCTGATTGTACTGTTTGATAAATTGTACTCCTTGCATCATTATTTACTAATACTACCCACACTGTGATTGTGTGATCAAAGGCAGATTTTTTATTCTACAGGCCTGAGCTGAAACTAGGACTTGATAAATGCTTAATCATATATTACCCATTGTCCTCACCTCACAAGCCACTTGCTTGATCACTGATTCAGCCATCCATTGAAAGTCCAGTTGCCCCCACCAATCAGAAAACAAATGACGCATTTTTATGATCTTATTTGTCCTAGCCACACATCTCTGTGATCAACAACCCCTTGAAATGTTTGCTTTTATAAACCCTGACCAATCCTCTCCATTTTGGAAAGTATTCTTGGTTCATACTGAGTGCTACGTTTCTGGTTTGCAAATTGTTATCTGAGTAAACTCTCTTTGAATTCCTTTTAAAAATGCATCTCTGGACTTTGTTTACAGTGAATTGCATTCTATCTATCTATCTATCTATCTATTTATCTATCTATCTATCTATCTATCTATCTATCTATCTATCTATATACATCTTTATGTCTCTCTCATTAAATAAGACTCCCCCAAGGCAACTTGTCTGCTTAACTAATTGTTGAACAGTTACCTGAAATATTACATACTAGAAAACAATTCTGTGTTAATAGTGACTACACAGAGGCAGATATTTCTGTGTCAAGAGCATAAGGCCTCTCCAAAATGGTTTTCTAGGATTATATTGTTATATTGCTGCTTTTAAAATTTGTTTTTGGTTTTTGTTTTATTTTTAATGAACCCTCCACGTGAGACCTGAATGCGTCTATGTAAAGTCTTGGTCTGGGAGTGTATGAATGGAAACCCAAGACTGAGAAATGTTAAAACAAAAAGACATTTGGATAGAATATGTCTAGGATAACATTATTCTCAGGTTAATATAGCTTTGATAAGTGAAATTGTAATAGCACACAAAGGAATTGGTTTTTTTGAGAAACATTGTTAATCAATAATATTGAACAGTAAGAATTATAATGCTGAAAGTAATATAAAAAAGTGTGCTATGATTCCCACACACTGGTGTAAAACCAAATACATGAAGTAAACCACATATGTTAATACATTTTTATATGACTACTAAAACAAAATGAAAAGATTATGAGATATAAACTTGGAAGATAGGTTGTCTATCTCAGAAAGCAAACAATAGTGTTAAGATAAGGAGATTACTAACTTTCCTTTTACATATTTTCACATAGTTTATTTTTAATAATGCTCACACATTCCCTTTACAATTGAAGAAAAATAAAATTCATTTTGAAAATTCAAAATACAAACGTGTAAATGTACACATGCATATAAAATATAAATATGGTTTATAATGGTGTGCTTTACAATTATCATTATAATGTTAGAGAGAATTTTCAACTACAAATTGTGTCAGTTTTCAAAAGTTTAATTCCAAAGAAATCTGGGATTTGAAAATCGCATGATGTCCAGCATAGTGTTACTATGAGAAAAGAAAGTTACCAAATAAATTAATTCTGTTTTTGAAGGGAGATCAGTAAGAATTTATATCAGGATAATGTCAAAATCCAGGAGACAATTAGCATTTAGAAATTTAAGAGAATCAGACATTCTTGTAACAATTAAATAAAATATCAACTTTAGATACTAGATATTAGATAAAATATCAGGAATAGAGTGAACCATACAATGTCTGTAAATATAGTAAGAGATAAGAGAAACAGGATTTTAAATATACTGCCACATTCAAATAAAATATTCTTGGGTTTTAGTTTTCATTTCATTTCATTTTTATGTCTATCATTTTATAATAACTAAATGATCTGATTCTACCAGTTAATAATTAAACCTGAGAATAATTGTGTCCATGAACAGAACCATGACAAAAAAAAATGTCTTGGAATTGGCGCATGAAAATGAAAGGAAGGAAGCAGATTTGGGCAAAAGGCAAAAAGAGAAGAGAAAAGGAAAACAAAGGATAGAAAAAGGAAGGCAACAAGGAAGGGAGGAAGGAAGGGAGGAATGATGGAAGGAAGAAATAAAAGAAAAAGAAAATAAAGATAGAAAATAAGAATTTTACTAGACATAAGGGAAAAGAATATTTTCTTGTCATTATATCTTATTTTGTATAAAGACCATATTGGAAGTCAGAAATATGTTTGGTTAGCAAGTAACAAGTCACAAAGAATAATTACCTAAAGCTATAATTGTATTCTTTTTCTCTCAAAGGAATTGAATCCTACAATCATTTTTATCAGAGTATGCTATTTTTTAGAAAGTGCTGGAGATACAAATCCCAATTCTTTAAGATGCCCACTTTTGCAGCTCCCATTGAACAGCGTCATCCTTCTATTAATCCAGCAATGCTTCAGAAAGCAAGATTACAACAGAACTGATTACGTAAACATTTTCTTTAGTTACACTATAGTCGATAAAGTCAGGTGGCCCTAATTGGATTTAGGTTTTTCAAAAAACTCCTCAGGAAAACATATACAAACCATTTCTTAAAGTGGTTTTCTGTGTATTGCCAGCACCACTCCTTAGACGCTGAATGTTTTTATTTTCAATACTAAAGAGTGGCTTTCTACTGACATTATCCCTGATTTCTAACTAAGAATACCTTCTATACTCTTTGTTAGAGTAAGTACTCTAAAAAGCAATGAGTGCATGTCCATTCCTGGGTTTCAATCCTAACTACTTACATCTAGTAACAAAAAATCAGTTATAAATTAATTGACCCATGTATTTTTGATTTCTGCAAATTTCTGAATACATGTTATCTTCCATAACAGATAAATTGAAAATTAAAAATAAAATGAATTGGAGGACTAAGTTCTCTATCATTCTATTTATTGTTTATCTCACAGAGAGTTTGTTTCTCATCTGACTTTTAAAATAACCTTATATTTACTAATTTTTATAAAAATTTTGCTAGCAGCAATTGCACTTTAATGTATTGTTTCTTTTTGAGAAGTTAGTAGTTAGAACAATGTTCTTTTATTAAAATAAATTGAATATCTTCCATAGAACTATGGACTTTTGGCATATAATCCAACATTAACATATTAATGTAATTTCAAATAATTAGTGAGTCTCTGCTCTTAAGAATTCTTTTTAATTGCAGTAATAATGACAAAAATGCATTCTGTAACTTTTTTGAAAAAAGTTGAGAAGGATTGATTGACACAGATGAAAAGAAGCTATGAGTACTGAAGAGATTCAATTTTCTTAATTATATCGGCTTAATGTAATAAAACTGTACAGTATCACTAGATGTGTTTTTAAGAGGAAAACATGGAAATATAAATCTATATAAAAGAACCTTTTAATATGAGTAAATTTAAAACATCAGGAAAAAGTAAAGGACCTGACCATCTCAAAGATCCTGCCCATCACGCATGGACAGTGCTTTACAGATAAACTCTTTAGAGTGAATATAAGAAAATGAACCTGATAAAGAAATCACTATATTTAATTTTCACAACTTATAATCTCAATATGTAATTTTCAAAAATATATAGCAATTCCATTAGGCTTTTTCCCAGATTTCTGAGCTCATATGTCTATGAGAGTATATACCTATTTATGCTAAAGTTTACAGTTTCTGTTTATACTGAATTGAGGATAATAGCTTTTTGTTTGTTAATTTGCATTTTATTTTTATTTCAGTTACAGTTTACATTAAATATTTTTGCATTAGTTTCATATGTACAGCATAGTGGGTAGATAATCATATACTTTACAAAGTGATCCCACTAATACTTCCAATAACTACCTGGCATCATTCATAGTCATTACAGTATTATTGACCATGTTCCTATGCTGTAATTTACATCTTCATGACTACTTTGACTACCAATTTATGCTCCTTAATCCCTTCACCTTTTTCACCCAAACCCCCATCCCACTCTCCTCTGGCAACTGTCACTCTGTTCCCTGAATTTATGAGTTGGTTTCAATTTTGTTTGTTTATTTTGTTGTTTAGATTCCACATATAAGTGAAATCATTGGTATTTGTCTTTCCTGACTGACTTAGTTCACTTAGCATAAGTCTATCCATGCTATTGCAAATGGTAAACTCAACATGAATTTCATTTCATTTTTTCCATGACCACTGAATATTCCATTGTATATATTTGCCACCACTTTTTTATCCACTCATCTATCGATGGGCACTTGGATTGCTTCCAAATCTTGGTAATTATAAATAGTGCTGCAATCAACATAAGGGTGTATATATTCTTTTGTGTTAGTGTTTTTGGTTTCTTCGCAGAAGTAAAATCTCTGGGTCATAATGCAGGTCTATTTTTAATTCTTGAGACACCTCCATACTGTTTTCCATTGTGGCTATACCAGTCTGCATTCCCACCAATAGTGCATGATGGTTTCCCTATTCTCCACATGCTCAACAAACAAGCCAACAGTTACTTGTTGATTTTTTTATGATAGCCATTGTACCAGTTGTAAGGTCATCTCTCATGGTAATTTTATTTTGAATTTTTCTGATGATTAGTGACATTGAGTATTTTTTCACATGAATATTGGCCATCTGTATGTCCTCTTTGGAGAAGTATCTATTCAGGTACTTTGCTTATTTTTCAATTGGATTTTTTTTTTCATGTTGAGTTGTATGAGTTCTTTTTAAATTTTGGATATTAACCTATTATCAGATGTATCATTATCAAATGTCTTCCCCCATTTAGTAAGTTGCCTTTTTGTTTTTTGATGATATCCTTTTCCATGCAAAAACTTTTTAATTTGATGTATCCATTTTTTTTTCTTTTGTCTGTCTTGCTCAAGGATCTAACAGAGATGTCAGGGATTTTACTGCCTATGTTTTCTTCCAGGAGTTCTATGGTTTAGAGTCTTACATTTAAGTCTTTAGTTCATTTTGAGTTTATTCTTGTATGTGTAAGAAGGTGGTTTACCCTTCCTTCCTTCCTTCCTTCCTTCCTTCCTTCCTTCCTTCCTTCCTTCCTTCTTTTCTTTTCTCTTCTCTTCTCTTTTCTCTTTTCTTTTTTCCCTTGTATCTGTCTAGTTTTACCAACAGCATTTATTGAATAGACTGGCTTTACCCCATGGTATGCTCTTGCCTCCTTTGTCAAATATTAATTGAACATATAGGCATGGATTTATTTCTGGGCACTCTATTCTGTTCCATTGATCTATGCATGTGTTATTATGCCAATACCATGCTGTTTTGATTACTATAGTTTTGTACAGTTTTATATCATATAGTGTGACACCTCAGAGTTTGTTCTTTTTCAAGATTGCTTTGTCTATTTGGAGTCTTTGTGCTTCTGTATATGTATTTTTTATTATTTGTTCTAAATCTGTGAAAAACACCAGTGATATTTTCAAAGAATTTCATTGGATCTACAGATTGCTTTGGGTAGTGTGGGTATTTTAATGATGTTCATTCCTCCACTCCATGAACACAGTATGTGTTCCCATTTATGTGTATTTTCTTTAGTCAATTTCTTTAGTGTCTTACAATTTTCTGAGTGCAGGTCTTTTATATCCTTGGTTAACTTTATTCTGAGGTTAATTAGGCAACTGCAAATGGGATTTTTTCTAAGTTTCCCTTTTTGGTAGTTCATTATTGGTATATAAAAATGCAACCAATTTCTGAATATTTATTCTGTGTTCTACTTTTCTGAATTTATTTATCTGTTCTAGTATGCCTGTGTGGTTGTGTGTGTGTGTGTGTGTGTGTGAAATCTTTAGGGTTCTTTACAGTACCTTGTCATCTACAGATAATGACAATTTTACTTCTTCCTTTCTATTTGGATACCTTTTATTTCTTCTTCTTGTCTAGTCACTGTGGCTAGGACTTCCAGTACTATGTTGAATAGGAGAGGTGAAATTGGACACCCTCATCTTGTTCCTGATCTTAAAGGAAACACTTTAGATTTCACCATTGTTTATGATGTTAGCTGTGGGTTTGTCATTTAAAACCTTTATTATGGTGAGCTGTATTCCTTTTATTCCCACTTTGGTGATATTTTTTATTTAAATATGTGATGGATTTTGTCAAATGTTTTTTTCATCTACTGATACATTTACCAGTATAAAATTTAACCCTTCTTTTTTTTTAATGCGCTGTATCATGATAATTGTTTTTGCAGATATTGTATCAACATTGCATCCCAGGAACAAATCCCACTTGATCTTTTTAAAGTATTCCTGGGTTTGGTTTGCTAATATTTTGTTGAAGATTGTACATCTATCTATATTCACCAGGGAGATTGACCTATAATTTTCTGTTTTATAGCATCTTGTCATTTGTATTAGAGTAGTGTTGACCTTGTAGGAGAAGTATGAGAGTCTTCCTTCCTCTTGAATTCTTTGGAATAGTTTGAGAAAGGCAGGTATTAATTTTTCTTTGAATATTTGGTAAAATTTACCTGTTAAGATATTTGTTCCAGGACTTCTGTTTGTTGGAATTTTTTTTTTTATTACTGCTTAAATTTCATTTGCTCTAATTGGTATGCTCAGATTTCTGGGGTTTTTTTTCTTGATTCTCTTTTTGAAGTTTGTGTTTCCAGTTGTCAAATTTGTTGCCAGATAGTTGTTGGTAATATTTTTTAATAATCTTTTGTATTTCTGTGGTATCAGTTGTTACTTCTCTTTCGTTTCTGATTTTATTTACTTGGGTCCTCCTTTTTTTATTTGGTGGGTCTTGTTAAAGGTCTATTAATTTTATTTATTTATTTTTTTAATTAACCAGTTCTTATTTTCATTGATCTTTTAGATTCTTTTTTCTTTTTTTTATCCTCACCCAGGGAGTTTTTTCTTTTCTTTTTTTAATTGGTTTTACAGAGAAAGGAAGGGAGAGGGAGAGGGAGAAAGAGAAAAACACTGATGTGAGAGAGAAGCATCAATTGGTTGCCTTCTTTTATGCACCCCACCTGGGAAGTGAATCTGCAACATGGGTAAGTGCCCTGAGCATGAACCAAACCTGATCCCTTACAGTCTCTGCAATGATGCTTCAACCAACTGAGCCCCACCTGCCAGGGCTAGTCTATTGTGTTGTATTTCCACTTGGATCTGTATTATTTCAACATGGGTAAGTGCCCTGAGCATGAACCAAACCTGATCCCTTACAGTCTCTGCAATGATGCTTCAACCAACTGAGCCCCACCTGCCAGGGCTAGCCTATTGTGTTGTATTTCCACTTGGATCTGTATTATTTCCTTTCTTATAACTCACTTCGGGATTTGTTTATTGTTCTTTTTTTAGCTCCTTTAGGTATAAAGTTGGATTGTTTAGAAGATTTTTTTTTTTATTATTTTTAACGAATGTCACTATTGCTACAAATTTCCTCCCTTAGGAACGCTTAATGGTCTCCCACAAATTTTGGGTTGTTTTGATTTCTTTCTTGATCTCATTGTTAACCCATTTATTGTTTAGTAACATGTTCCTTGGTTTCCATATGTTTGTGTGTTTTTCAGTTATTTTCTTATAATTCATTTCTAGTTTCATATCATTGTCACGTATGATAAGATTTCAATCTTCTTAAGTGTATTGAGACTTTTTGTGTAGACTAACATGTGATCTATTCTAGAAAAGGTTCCATGGGCACTTAAAAAAATATATATATTCTGCTGCGTTGGGGTAAACTGTTCTAAAAATATCAATTAAGTCCATCTGGTGCAATGTGTCAATTAAGGTAACTGTTTTCTTGTTGATTTTTTGTTTTGAAGATCTGTGCATTGATGTGAATGGGGTGTTAAAGCACCCTACTCTGACTGTATTGCTGTCTCTCTCTCCCTTTATGTCCACTAATATTTAGGTGCTCTTATTGGTTTACAAGGATTATATCCTCCTATTGGACTGGTCCTTTTAAAATTATGTAATGTCCTTCTTTGTTTCTTTTTGCAGACTTTGTTTTGAAATCTACTTTGCCTCATATAAATATTGCTACCCCAGATTTTTGTTTGTTTCTATTTGCATAAAATATCTTTTTCTAATCTTTTACTTTCAGTTTGTATGAGTCTTTGATTTGAAGTGGTTCTCTTGTAGACAACATATATATTTGTCTTACTCTCTTATCCTTTCAGCTACCTTATATATTTTGATTGGATTAAGACATTTACTTCTAAAGTGATTATTGATAACTTTGTTTTTGTTGCTATTTTATTTTTTTATAATTATATTGCTTAAAATTATTTTTCTTCTTAAAAGTAGTCCCTTTAACATTTTTGGTAATACTGGTTTATGAGTGATAAACCCCTTAGCTATGTCTTGTGTTGGATCTCTTTGTTTCTACTTCAATTTTAAATGATAGCCTTGCTGGGTAAAATAGTGTTTGTTGTCAGTCCTTGCTTTTCATCATTTTGAGTAACTCATGCCAATCGCTCTGTTCTGAAATGCTTCTGTTGAGAAATAAGCATACAGTCATATGAAAGGTCTCATAAAGGTAACTGTGTTTCTCTTGTCAATTTTAGGATTCCCTCTTTGTCTTTTGACTTTTGCCATTTTAATTGTGATGTGTCTTAGTGTGGGCTTCTTTGGATTCATTTTGTTTGAAACTCTATTCCCTTCCTGGTCTTTTTTCTTCATCAGGGTCGGAAAGATTAGTCATTATATCTTCAAATAGGTTCTTGATTCCTTGCTTTCTCTCTTCTCTCTGGTACCCCTATGATGTGAATGTGGTTACAATTGATGTTGTCCCAGAGGTCCTATTAACTATCTTTACATTTTAGATTTCTTTTTCCTTTTTGCAGTTCTGATTGGATATTTTCTGCTACCTTGTCTTCCAAATTATTTATTTGAATCTCTGTTTCATCTAATATGTTCTTAATGCCTTCTAGTGTATTCTTCATTTCAGATAGTGTATTCTTTTTTTCTAACTGGTTCTTTTTTATGTTTTCTTTTTCTTTAAATATTTTATTTATTTATTTTTAGAGAGAAGGGAAGAGAGGGAAGAAAGAGTTGGATGGAAACATCAATATGTGAGAAAAACATTGATCAGTTGACCCTGGCATGCCCCCCTGTGGAGGACCTGTCCCACAACCCTGGCATGTGCCCTGACTAGGAATCAAACAAGTGGCCTTTTGATTTCTGGGAGGATTCCCAAACCCACTGAGCCACACCAGTCAGATATTTTTAATATATATTTTTCTTTTTTTATGGTTACTATCTCCTATTTAAATTCTCACTGAGTTTATCCATATTTCCTCTAAGTCCTTGGGCATTTTATAATCACTGTTTTGAACTTTGTACCTAATAGATTGCTTGCCTCCGTTTTTTTGTTTTGTTTTGGTTTTTGGTTTTTTTTCCCATTCTTTCTTTGGAGATTTCTCCTTTTTTTTTTTTTTTTCATTTGGAGCATATTTCTTTGTCTCCCCATTTTGGCTGCCATGCTATATATGTTTGTGTGTATTAGGTAGATCTGCTGTATCTCCAAGTCTTGGTATTGTGGTTTTATGTAGTAGGTGTCCCTTGGGGCTCAGTGGCACTGTCATCCTAATCACCAAAGCTAGTTGATCCAGGAATTTTCCTTATAGAATTATGTGAGCCATCCTGCTGTAGTTAAGCCTGTCTTGTTCTTGACCTGCCCATGGGTGGAGTTAACCCTCAGGCTGGCCGACTGTGGGGACTGACCTTGACGACAGTGTATGAGCTGATTTGTAAGGATTGACCCCATGAAGCAGAATTTCCCCAGCAGTGTCTGGTGGTTGCCAAGATCTTCCTTACATGTGCCACTTGTGGAGCTAATTCAGTCATGCCCTGATGTGATCTGAAGTTCACCACGAGCTGTATTGGTTGTATAGCTTGTCAGGAGGGACTTCAGTGTAGGTTAACGTCAGATTCTGCCTGTGACCAGGCCTGGGCTACCTGTGGGGAGCTACAAAGTAGTCCACATTTTGTGGCTGCCTCTGCTGGATCTGGGTGTGCATAGGAGGGGCCAGGTTGCATACTGTGGTCAACTTGCACCAGTACTAAGCCTGGAGAAGGTTAACCAAGTACCCAAGGCATGCTAAGCTCTATCTTTGCCTGTTGGCTGCCTGTTAGTCTCAGTCACTGAAAGAGCCTCTGGCAGTACATGAGTTGTATAAGGTAGTTTCAGATTCACACTTGGTACTAGTGCTATGTCTGAAATCATTCATCCAAAGTCTCACAGTTGCCACCACCTGGGCCCCACAGACCTTTGGTGCAGGTTCTCAGGGTTTTGTCAGGGTGAGGCCAGTAGAGTTCATTAGGCTAAAACAGAATAAAATTTGGCTACATATAGAGGGCTCTGTACAGGAATGGTGGCACTGGACTGGGGATGTGGGGAAAATGGCCCTCACACCAGGCCACACAGCTAAGTGTCGCCCTGTGCATCTCTGAAATCCCCTGAATCTTCCTCGACATCCTCAAGGGCCTTCCAAGAATGACTGCACCACAGGCCCAGACAGGCTGCAGCTAACTGATTCTTCCCAGGGTGCCTGCACTTAATGTGTGGGGCAACAGGGAATCAGGAGTCTGAGGCTAGAATATCTTCCCAGGACAATGCCATATAGAGGGTAATGCTTTACCCAGGAAAGATGGCATTTGCGGGTGATGTGGGAGAGGGACTCAGCTCAGGGACATTGTATAGCCCCCTCCTTGAAGCTGCACAAACCAGCAACTTCCTGCAAGACTCCAATCTTCTCTGAGGCACTGATCCTTCACTCAGAGTTCAGCATAAGTGTCCACGAACAAGATTTTTTATGTTGGACCTTTAAGAGGATCTCGGGGTTTCTAGCAGTCTCCCATCTCACTCTGGCAAACAAAATCCCCACTGATTTTCACAGCCAGATATGTGAGGTTCTCTTCCCAGCCATGCTGCTCTGTGCTGGGGTGCCTGAAATGATGTTGAGACCCCTCGCTTTTCAGGGGGGTTCTTCACAGCTGAGATACCCCTCTGGATTCAAGAGGGATGTACGTGGGTACAAGGCCAGCCCTTTTCACAGCTCTCCTTTTCCTACAAATCTTGCGGTGACTTCTTCTGCATATCCTTGGTTATAGGACTTCAGTACACTAGTGTTCAGGTGGTTATTCAGGTTGATTATCTTATAAATCAGTTGTAATTCTTATTTGGTTCTGGGAGGAGGTGAGTGTAACTTCCACCTACTCTGCCACCACCTTGGATCACTCTCAAGGACAATGTTTTATTCTCCAGTTGTTATTGAAATAACTGTATAGAGCTCATAACAACCTCCCAAATGCTTTTTCTTGAGACAAACATTGGTTATATTTGTTTAAATAGAAACACTTGTACACAATTTTCATTTTGTCACACAGACTATAAAAGTGATATATTCTCAAATATGAGATTTAGTAAAATTAATAACAGTTACTGCTTCATCAAGGACACAGTCAGGTGTAATCACATTTTTTAAAATTTTATTCATTTTTTTTTTCAGCCAGTGTATGGCAACAATGAATACAATCATATTCTTAACACTGTATCATGGATGCTGTATCAGCTGTCCATAACCAGGGAATAAATAAAGTTTTTTTGGTAAAACAAATGCAATTTAGAGGTGGTGTAATCAGTTTAGAAGCTACTGATTCTTTGATAAATATCCATATGATATTTTCTTTCTTTGTCCACCAAGGCATAGGGGTTAAAGATCCAAGGACAGAGAAATATTTCAAGCCACTCTACAATCTACTCTAAAATTGGGGAGGTAGCATTGTTGCACAAGGATCACATACCACAATGGCATTTAAGAAGTCAGCTGGAAAGGGAAGTTTGAAATGTATGTAGAAAAAAAGAAATTTGATGCAGATGCCTGACACTTTCAAAGAAGATATGACATGAAAAAAAGCAAGTGAGATCTCGTTTGTTTCTCACCCTAAAGAGACTTGGAAAGGCTCAGGGTGCACTGAAACACTGGAGGGAATTGGATGATCAGAGTAAAAAAGACACAATAGGCCTACAGTGATCTGACGACCAGGCATGGTAATTATGTGATTATGGGGACTCCTTTCCAAAGACTCAAGCATGCGAGTTATAATACATTGTAGTTAGAAGACAGAAAATGGCTATGAAATGGGTGGTCTTCCACGTACACACTGAGACTAAGGAAAAACACTCTGTGTCCCTTTCTAGGACTTAGACTTAACCTAGGGTAGGGTTTATAATATTTTTGTCAAGTATCACCTTCCACTAATGACCAATTAGGAATTCTTCTCCTAATTGCCACAATCCTACATGGAACGTTAGTACCACATATACTTTACATCTCTTTATATACTGCATGTATATCTGTGCTTTGCAAATGAAAAGAGTAAGATGTCACCCACTTCCAAAAACTACTTTTCACCCCCTTGGAAACTACCTTGCTCCCATAATAATAATGTAAAGGCATGCTCTTGTGCAATGATTTCAAAGTTCTGGACCTTAGAAACTCTTTATATTTAAAAATTATTGAGGACCCTAAAGCGTGTTTTTTTATGTGGCTTTTATGTATTAACACTTACCATGTTTATAATGAAAACTAAGAATTAAAAAATCTGTTTAGAAATTTATTTTAATATACCAATTATAAGTTAATTACATTTTAATATAAATGAAATACATATGTGAAAATAACTATATAATCCAAAACCAATAACATGTAGTAAGAAGAGTGGCATTGGTCATATTTTTATGATTTTTAAAAAAAAATTCTTACATAATAAAAGTTACTTGGATTCTCATAACTATTTATGACTCCATAATTTAGGATTTCATATTACTTGCCTTTCAATTAGAAAATATGTTACATAACTTATAAAGTTTTCAGGTGTGATAGAATATATAAATATGATGGCTGACATGACTATGCAACACGTGTTTGTATGTAGCATATTTTATATATATTTTGAATATTCATCTCTTAAGACTTTTACAATAACTAAGGCATTTTTTTTCTATATCTTTGGGCAGAATATTCTATGAAATAACCTTGTTTCTCAAAATCTCATTAGAGCTCTGGCTGGGCGGCTCAGTTGGTTGGAGGGTCATCTCATGCACCGAAAGTTTGCGGGTTCAGCTGGCTCAGTCCCTAGTCAAAACCCACACTTAGGCTGTGGGCTTGATCGCTGGTTGGGGCGTGTATGGGAGACAACCTACCAATGTTTCTCTCTGCAATCAATGTTTCTTATATTTTAGTAATAAAAATATCCCTAGAAAATAAACAATATGCACTTTTTATTTCAATGGTGTTCAACTTGTTTCTTGATTTTAATTTACTGGATTTTATATTCTGATACTCTAAAAAGAGTGTAGAATATGAAGGAATTAATGTATTCCCAATAAGTTTTAAAAGACATTTTAATTTTAAGTTAGATGTTGTAATATAAATAATGATAAAATTAATCTCAAATAAAAGTCTTTTTAAATCTCACTAATTATTAAATACTAAATTTCACAAGCACATACATTTAAAAAAAAGTGTCTGTTTAATCAACTCATTTAGCTTCCTATCTCCCTGAGGCTCATTGGACATCAAGATTTAACAATGGTTTAGACATCAGTTGCTGCAGATGGACTCCTTGGGGATCAGCCTAAACTTCACATATGGTCTTAATTCAGACAGAGGAGTCATAGCAATTACAACATGTAAAAAGCTCATAAGTTAGAATAGGATAGAAATGTTCTTAAATGGTTCAAAGAATTGTAACCAGATGCATATTCAACATATTAATGATTCTGCTTCCAAGTTTAATTTTACCTGCAATTGTAATTGATTTTACAACTTTTCCCAATCTCCCACTGATGTACTTGCCATCTGGAGATGCCACATGTAGTGACAGTATTAGCTCTATGCATAATAAGCAATTGGAAAATGTGCAAAACTTAGTTTTCTCATTTATTATAAACACCTTATTTTCAAATCTAAGGAATAGCTTTCAGTATTCAAGTGACATTTATATAGATAAAAGGGATTCAAAAGATCTAATATTAATAGCACTTAATGTTTCTTAGCAATAATTTTCATAAACTAGTACCAATAATAAATACTATTTATAAAGCTTAATTGTAATAATTATGTTTCTTAAACTAAATCATTAATATTCTATAATAAAGTTTGGAGAATACAAGTTGTATATTTCTGAATGTTTTTATTTTTTGAACAATAAGATTTGCTATACACTTACATATATTTATTCATTCTTAATGTAAACATAAGGTTAGTATTAAGCACCACATTTCAACTTTAAAGAGAATTTTGAAAGCAGAAAAATTACTGTTGGATAAAAGTACAAGATATTCACTAATGAACTGTCTTTGTTGTTCAGTTTCATCTAAAAGTTTGACAAGTTGCTACAAATGCTAAATTTGAGTGAGTCAGGACAGTTATATTTTCAAAGGGCTCTCTTTTTAAAGAATTCTACATAGTAAGATGTCACTAGAGACCAGTGTTCAGATACTTTGTGAATAGTTAACGATCCATGAGGCTGAATTAAATTTCATGTAAGAAACTATCATATTCAAAGCAACTCTATACTGTTGATTAGAACTTGTGTAAATTATTTCATATGAAAATCAATTCTAGGGTAAATTTTAAAAGCATTTTAAGGGCTTTGCTTTAATTTTCACTATCATAACATGTAAATTGAAGACCACATGATATATATTGCTGATGGAGTGAAAACTTCTTAGACCTTTCCATTTTGAGTTTGTTTTGGTGATTGGTATTCATTTCAGTTATTTTGTACCATTTCATAGAACAACTAAGGTTAGCTGTAGATTCAGTGTAGTCCCTTGAACTTCAAGGGAAGTGCTGAATTAAAATGGCTACATCCCATTATAACTAATGGCATGCTTCTGGATTTTCTGGTAATATTAATGCCATAACAATACTATACCCTAATATGGAAAATATATAGAAGGAAATTTAAATATTTTTCTTAGTAATATACTGGTCTTATGATTTCTAGTAGCCTGGCTAAATGTAGGGAAGGGACGAGTCATGTACCCTGGACTGGAATGGAAAATATGTTTTGTTTATTTTTGGTCTGTTTACCTATTTAGGAGTTTATGTGGGACTGGTAAGAATGCTTACTTTCAAAAATTCTTCCATACATCTTTATTAGAACAGTGAAGAAAAAAGAGAGCTCTGAAGCCGGAGGGCTGGATTTTGTGTCCTATGTCCAATTTTTAAAAATCATTTGATGTTAGGCAAATATTTTATATTTTTGTGCTATGGATTTCTTATCTGTAAAATGGAGATGTTGTGTCTTTTAAGATTTTTATAGAGAGTAATGTATTTAAAAGAGTGTATATGCTTAGAACATGACAGGTACATAGTGAATACTCACTATGAGTATTTTGAGTATTTACTCAAATTTAACATATTTGTTGAAAGGAAACAATAAAAAACAAGCACTTTTTACTATGAGTTATCTTGAAGTGTACAATTTTTCAAAAGCATTTGATCCAACAAATTATATGTTTGTGATGGTTTTCGTAGTTTTAATTTTTTACCCTAACTTTAATTTCAAAGAAAATTTGATAAAAATATGAAGTGAATATAATTTTTTAGTCTCAATCTGTTCACAGTGATGTTTTTCCTATAAACAGAGAAAGGGGGTTACTCTAACACTTTATTTCTGAGTGACAAATTGCTATGGCTCAGTTAATAATCAGTAATCAGAGAAAGGTTGCAGAGGTAGAAATAGTGCCTGAGTAAAATTATATTGATTATTTATTTATTTGCTTCTAATATGAGGACCTCAGAAAAGCAAGTCAGTAAGCTTTTTAACTTGATTAGGCAATAAAAAGTATTAAATGTGAAAATCCTAATCTTTTTAGCATTATTATTTTGCTAATAAATGAGAGATTAAATGGAAGTTATATGAATAGACACTTTGTAATCTATAGGTCTAATTACAATACATTTAGAAAAGTACAAAATGTAATTTGCACAGTGTACTCTTTAAGAGTGAATGTAAAACACCAAGCGGCTGGGCTTCTTTCTTTTTTTCTTTTAAAAAAATTGTTTAATTAGAGTTGTTCCAATTCCTCCCCCTGCCATTCCTCTCCCCTGCCCTGCCCAAACCCCCTTGCCTCAGTCAATCCCTACCCTGTCATCTATTACCATGGGTCCTTTATACTTGTTCCTTGACTAGACCCTTCCCCTTCTTTCCTGTTTTCCCTTTGCCTGATCGCCTCTGGTCACTGTCAGTTTGTTCCTTATTTCCATGTCTGTGGTTCTGTTTTGCTCACTTGTTTGTTTCTTTGATTAGGTTCCACTTATAGATGAGACCACATGGTATTTGTCTTTCACTGCCTGGCTTATTTCACCTAGCATAACTCTCCAGTTCCATCCATGCTGTTGTGAAGGATAGGAGTTCCTTCTTTCTTTCTGTTGCATAGCTTTCAGTGTGTAGATGTACCATGATTTTTTGATCCACTCATTTACTGATGGACTTCTTAAAATATAGAATATAGTGTATACTGTTATACGAATAGTATTTTAGACAGCATAATGACAATTTATGACACTTTATATCAGATATTTTAAAGTGCATCACAAAAAAATTGAAAGTGGATGAATTTTGATTAGTTGCAATAATATAAAAATACCCACAGAAGATAATTAAGTAACATCTGAAAAATTTAGAATAATGTAATCTATATTTTATTTTTATTGAAATATAATTTCCAGACCATAAAATTAGTATTTAAAGTGTGCAGGTCAGTAATTTTTAATATATTCTCACGCTTTTGCAAACACCACTGGTAGTTCATTCAAAATATTTTCATTACCCTCAAATGAAACTTTTACCATTAGTAATCACACTCAATTCTTTATTTCCTTCAGCTCCTGACAACCATTACTCTAACCTCTGTCTCTATGTATCTGCCTATTCTGGGCCTTTCATGTACATACAATCATATAATACATGGTCTTTTGAGCCTTATTTAGCAGGGTATTTGTAAGATTTATTCATGCTGTATCATGTAATATTATTTGATTTCCTTTTAATGGATATACACTACTCTATTGTATATACATACCACATTTGTTTATTCATTCATCAAATGCTGGATATTTGAGTTTTGTCCACTTTTTGGCAATTACATATAATTCTATGAATATTCATGTCTAAGATTTTGTGTGGACCTATATTTTCATTTTCCTATGAGTGGAACTGACAGACCATATGGTAACTCTATGCTTTGCTTTTTAAGAATCTGCTGAACTATTTTCCAAGGTAGCTATATTTGTATCCTAGGAATGCTGTAACAAATTACTACAAACATAGTTGCTTGAGATAACAGAAAGCTTTTATTTAACAGTTCTGCAGGATAGAAGTGCAAAACCCAGATGTCGAGAGGGAACCATGTTCACTCTGAAGCTGTAGGGAAATAGCCTTCCTTTCCTCTTCCAGCTTCTGGCGGCTCTCAGATGCTATGGCTGCAACAGCATTTTGCAATGGCTGCTTCCATCTTTCCAAGGCCTTCTACTGTGGCCTACTGTGTGTCTTTCTTTTTCCTCTCCTCTAATTGTAAGGACATCAGTTGCTCAACTGAGGGACTATTTTAAACCCAAGATAATTTCATCTCAAATTTGTTACCTAATTACAACTGCAAAGACCCTATTTCAAAATGAGGTCATATTATGATGCTCCAGAAAGACATCATGTTTTGAGGGACACCATTCAACCCACTATACCAGCTGAACCATTCACATTCCCAGAGGAAAGTATGAGGGTTCTAATTTATCTACATTGCTCTTGACACTTGTTACTGTCTGGATTTTTTATTGTAAATGTCCCAGTGGGTGAGAAAGTGGAATCTCATTGTGGATTTTATTTACACTTCCCTGATATCTAACGATACTGAACATCTCTTCCTGTGCTTATTGTGCTTATTATCGCTTGGAGTAGCTGTCCATAGATGCCTGTTAGGTCTGTTGATATATAGTATTTTTTAAGTTTTTAATTTCCTTTTTATTGTCTATTTAGTTTTTCTATCTGTTATCAAAGGTAGAGTATTGAGTCTCCAAATATTTTATTGACTTGTCTAGTTTTTACTTCATTTTTTTTTCTTCATGTATCCTGAGTCTGTTTTAGGTGCATATATGTTTGTAATTGTTATATCATCCTACTGGATCAATTTATGGTTGTAAAATATTACTCTTTAGTAATAATTTTTGCCTTAATTTTATATTAGTTTACACACCCAGATCTTTTTTTGTTACTATTTCCATGACAAATATTTTCTATCCTCTTGCTTTCACTAAATTTATAGCAACCTTATTTGGATTTACCCCAATTTATTTTTGTGCCATATGAAAATTCTGCTTCTCTAAAGTTCCCTTAACTCATCTTTTCTTCGTGTCGTATTGTCACAAAAATGATATCTTTATACATTATAAGTTATCAAAATAAGTTTATAATTTTCAGGCAGCTTTATGAAGTTATCTTATATCTCATATAGAAAATAAAAAAGAGCTACATACATGTTTACATTTATGCCATCTTTATATTTTCTTAATTAGTTACATTTACTTATTTTTAATGTGAATTTGATTAACTGTCTAGTGTTCTTTCAATTATACCTGAAGAAGTTCCTTTAATTTTTGTGAATATCTTTATCTCCACTTCATTTTCAGAGGATAGTTATGTGATATAGAATTCTTGGTTAAAAGTATTTTCTTATTTGTTTGTTTTTTCCCTAGTACTCTGAACATGACAATCCATAACAACCTCCATGTTTTCTGGTGATAAACTGGTTGTTTGACTTACAGAGAATTCCTTTCTACATGATGAATCACTTCTTTCTTGCTACTTTTAATACTCTCTCTTTCTATTGGCTTTCAAAAATCCAATTCCAATGTGTCTATGTCTGGACCTCTTAAGATATTCTACTTGACATTCATTTGAGTTTTTTGGATATGTAGGTTAATATTTATCACAAAATTTGAGAGTCTTTGCCTATTACTTCTTCAAATATTCTTTCTACCTCTTTGTCCCACTCCTCTCCTTCTGGCATTCCAATTTTATGTATTCTGAAAGGTTTGTTAGTGTACAGATCTAGAAGGCAGTTATTTTTTTAAAATTCATTTTCCTTTGGTTCCTTGTACTATATAATAAAAGCTAACTTATCTTTATGTTTGCTAATTCTTTCTTATACCAGCACAAATCTACTAATGTGACCCTTCAGTGATTTTTTAAAAAAATTTTCAATTATTGTAATATTTAATTCCATCATTTCTATTAGTGTCTTTTTTATAATGTCTATGTTTGTTGTTATTCTCTATTTAGTAAGACAATAATCTCAAGCTTTTCCTTAGTTATTTTGATATGGTCCTCTTTAGTTGTCATATTTTAAATAGATAATTTATTTGCTTATTTATTTATTTATTTATTTATTTTTGGTCTAAAAAATCTTACGTCTGAGAGTGGTGAGGGAAAATGGAGACAACTGTACTTGAACAACAATAAAACTATCTTTCCTTACGTAAAAAAATATACATTGTTGATTATGCTATTACTATTGTTCAGATTTTCCCCACTTTGCCCTTCCTCCACCCATCACCCCAAAATCCTCAGGCAGTTTCCCCACCATGTTCATGTCCATGGGTCATGTGCATGAGTTCTTTGGCTACTCCATTTCCCTATACTGTACTTTACGTCCCCACGGCTATTCTCTAACTACCTATTTGTACTTCTTAATCCCCTCGCCTCTTCACCCCTTCCCCCACACACCCCTGCCATCTGGCATCCATCCAAACAGTTTCTGTATCCATGACTCTGCCTCTGTTCTTATTTGCTTAGCTCATTTTTTAGATTCAATTATTGATAGATTTGTATTTTTGCCATTTTATTGTTCATAGTTTTGATCTTCTTTTTCTTAAATAAGTCCTTTTAACATTTCATATAATAATGGTTTGGTGGTGATGAACTTCTTTAGTTTTTTTCTTGTCTGGGAAGCTCTTTGTCTCCCCTTCAATTCTAAATGATAGCTTTGCTGGGTAGAGCAATCTTGGCTCTAGGTCCCTGCATTTCATAACATTGAATACTTCTTGCCAATCCCTTCTAGCCTGCAAAGTTCCTTTTGAGAAATAAGCTGACAGTCCTATGGGAACTCCCCTGTAGATAACTAACTTCTTTTCTCTTGCTGCTTTTAAGATTATCTCATTATATTTACCCTTTGGCATTTTAATTATGATATGTCTTGGAGTAGGCCTCTTTGCATCCATCTTGTTTGGAACTCTCTATGCTTCCTGAACTTGCATCTCTATTTCCTTCAGTAAATTAGGGATGTTTTCTTTCATTATTTTTTTCTAATAGGTTTCTAATTTCTTGCTCTTTCTCTTCTTCTGGCAGCCATAGGATGTGAATGTTGAACCTCCTGAAGTTGTCCCAGAAGCTGCTTATACTTTTCTCATTTTTTTGGATTCATTTCTCTCCTTGTTGTTCTGTTTGGTTGTTTTTTTGATTCCTTATGTTCCATACCATTAATTTGATTCTCAGCTTCATCCACTCTACTGTTGTTTCCCTATAAATTTTTCTTTATTTCAACCAGTGTAGCCTTTGTTTCTTGCTAGATTTTTTCTATGCTGCTGAGGTCCTCACTTGAGCAATGTTTTGAACTCTGCATCTGAGAAGTTGCTTATCTCCATTTTATTTGGCTCTTTTTCTGGAGTTTTGACCTACTCTTTCATTTGGGCCATGTTTCATTGTCTTCTCATTTTGGCAGTCTCCCTGTGTTTATTTCTATGTATCTGGCAGACCTTCTTTGACTCTGTCTATTGGCAGTGTAGCTTAAAGTAGTAGGGGTCCTGTAGGGTCTAGTGACACAGCGACTGCTATCACTGAAACTGGGTACTTGAGGTGTGCTCTTCATATGGGATGAATACACCCTACTCATGTAATTGAGACTTGGTTGCTGTTGGCAGGTCAATGGGAGGGATTTACGCAGTCCAGTTAGCTGCAAGGATTGGCTGTGACCATTTACCACTATCTCCATCTTCCACGAAGGATCAGCTGTTTAGGGGCAGAGTGGTGATGCTTCAACGTGGTGGTGCTCCAACGTGGTCTGTAGCTGTCCACTGGGTGCACTGACCTGGGGTTTCCCAGATGGTGCAGGTCAGGGTTAGCCCCACTTGTGTTTTGCCCGGGGCCACCCTGCCTGAGCTATAAAGCAATCTGAGATGACTGCTACATGTGCTTGGCCTAGAGATTCCCACGTGAAGCCAAGCTTTGAATCTTAGGCTGGTTGTTGCTAGAGCCTTGCCTTTGGCTCACTGTGGCCAGCTGTTGCTTATTTAAAGTTGTGAAGCATGAGCCCAGACCAGCCATTCATATGGAAAAACAATTTGGGTGGGCCTGAATTTGGGGTGGGGTAGGGGCAGAGTCTCTGGCAATTTCCAAGGCAGGTTGATACAGTCTCAGATATAGCACCAGCTTGCTGACTCTATGGCTCTGTGTGGGGAGAGTTTAGAAAAGGGACAATGGCCTGTGCTAGCCTTGATACCAGACACTTCAGTTCCTCCCTTTGTGCCATCGGTGTCTTTCAAGCATTTACCTCAGTGTTGGAATGCAGAAGGAGTGAGTCTGAGCAGGTGAGTCCATGTGTGGATTCTTTAAGAGGAACTGCTTGGGGGCTTCAGAACTTTCTTCCACTGACTCAATTCCCACTGGTTTTTGCAGTCAGAAGTTGTGGGGACTTATCTTCCTGACACTGGAACCCTGGGTTTGGGGGCCTGATGTGGGGTTGGCACTCCTCACTCCCAATATATTCCTCCTGAATTTTATTGGCCATATGTGGTTGAGGGACCAGTTGTTCTGTGTCAGTGCCCTTTGTATAAGTCTGGATGGATGTGGTTTCTTTAATTCTGTAGTTGTCAGACTCCCATTCAACTCAGTTTATGAAAGTCCTGAGTGATGGTTGTTCTATATTTTAGTTGTAATTTTGATGTGGTTGTGGGAAGAGGTGAGTCATGTGTGCCTATGCTGCTATCTTGACCACAAGTCTACTTTGGAAAGTTTTTGATTACTGATTGAATTTGCTTACTAGTTTAGGTTTGTTCAGTTGGTTTTTCTTTTCTTTTCTTTATTTTTTTTTATCCATGACTGAATCTTGATGGGTTTCTTGCCTCTAGAAATTTACTCATTTTTTCTAGGTTATAAAATTTATTATAGTATAATTGTTCATAACAGTCTATTTCTTCTTTTTATTTAAATTTATTAGGGTGAGTTTGGTTAGAACAATTATATAGATTTCAAATATACAATTTTATGTTAAATCTTCTGTATTTTACATTGTATGCCTGCCATCCAAAGTCATTTCTTCTTCCATTACCATATTTGACCCCATTTACCTTTTACTACCCTCCACTTCTCTCCCATCTGGTAACCACCATACTGTTGTCTATGTTTCTGAGTTTTTGACTGTGTCCCAGTACATTTTGAACTGGGTATCAGTTGTAATGTCTTCTCTTTTGTTTTTGATTTTTGTTCTTTGAGCCTTCTTTGTTATTTATTCTACCTAAGAATTTGTCAATTTTTTCACTCTATAAACAACCTCGGTTTTATTTGTGTTTGTATTTTTTCTGTTCTCTATGATGTTCACTACTGTTCTAAGATCTATTACTTATTTTTATGCTAATTTGGTATAGTTTATTTTTTTCTAGTTCCTACAAGTGTAAAATTAAATTAATGATTTGAAATCTTATTTTTTAGTGTAGATGTTTATCATTATAAACATTTTTATTAGTACTGATTTTACTGACTTCCATAAGTTTGGTATGCTATAGTTTCATTTGCATTTGTCTCTAGGCATTTTCTAATCTATTTTGTGTTATATCATTTGGCTGACTAAATGTTCAAGAGTGTGTTGTTTAATTTTCACATTTTTGTGAAATTTCTCATTCTTCTTTTGCTTTTAATTTTTAGTTTTATTTCATAGTTGGAAAAAGTGCTTGGAATGATGTCAGTTGTACTTAAGGCATTTTGTAACCTAACATAGGATATATCCTCGAGGATGTTCTGTGTGTCCCTGAAAAGAATGTACATTCTGTGTTGTTGGGTGGAGTTTTCTTTATAAATCTGTTAGGTATAATTCTTCTCAGGAATTGTTCAAGTCCCATGTATTCCTATTGATATCTCTGGTTGTTCTATCCATTGTTAAAAAGGGGGTATTGAAATCTCCTACTATTATTCTGTTAGTAGTCTATTTCTTACATCGATCTATCAATGTTTGCTTCATATATTTGGATGCTTTACTGTTAGGTGCCTATATATATATAAAATTATGGTATCTCCTGATGAGTTATCTCTCTTGTTATCACTATAATCTCCTTCTCTGTCTTTTTTGATAGCTTTTGGCTTAAAAGTCTATTTTGTCTGAAATACAGAAGGCCACTCTTGCTGTCTTTTGACAACCATTTTTATGGATTATTTTTTCCCATCTTTTCACTGTCAGTCTGTATGTTCTTTGTGTCTAAAGTTAGTCTCTTGTAGACAATATATAGTTGGATCTGTTTTTTTTTTTTTTTTTTGGAATTTATTTAGAGCCTGTATATTTTGATCAAATAGTTTAATCCATTAATTAAAATAATTACTGAAAGAAAATGGCTTGTTATTGTCATTTTGTTAATTATTTTTTGTATGTTTTGTAGCTGTTGCCCTTTGTTTTTTCTTTTGCAATCTTATTTTCTGTTTCTTTCTTTTTTTTTTTTTTTAGTGACATGCTTTGCTTCCTTGATCATTTCTTTCGTGTATTTTCTACCAGTATTTTCCTTGTGCTTATCATGGGAATTACATAAAACAGGAAATTTTAATTTAAGGTCAATCTACACATAAAATTAAAGCTTGACATGTTATTCTGAGTATATAAAATATAGGTATATATTGCATATATTTCAAGATTTTAAAATAACACATAAATTATTTGATTTAGAAGGCTTTGCTTGCTATAAGAAAAAGCAAAATTTATAAAGTCCCAGATTCGGGAGTCACACAGACAAAATTTCTATTAATTGCATATTTTCCTAACTGTAACACTAGACATCGATTTAAACTTTCTGAGCTTAAATTATTTTTCTGAGAAGTTATGAGAAAAAATGCCTTTTCCAAAAGAATATTGTAAAGGTTAATAGAGTAACATATTTGAAAGGTATAGGACAATGTAAAAATATGATAGTGATTCTACATCTTCCATTTATTATACAGATATGTGTCCTTGATCTCTCTTCTGTAAAGATCAAAGTGATTTTTATTCGTAATATATATATACTTATTTACTCATATATAATAAATTGCAATAAATTTATATTTTAAAAGACATTTAAAAAGTTTCTTCTTAAATAATCCCCCTTCAGAAAATAGTTATTTAGGAACATGAAATTAGAGAGCTATATTTATTCTTACATAATCAATAAAAAACATTAAAATGTAATTATTTTCCATATATACCAGAGAACTTTTCAAACGTTTGTGACTAGTAATGATTTTTATATCTATTACTTTAGCATAATGATTAAATAAACATCAGGATATTATATAACCTTACAATTATCTAAAGATGTCACAGAAACAAAGACTTAATTCACAAGTGTGTTATATATGTGTATACATTTCTTTGTATGTTTGTGCATATATGTACCTGTATACATACATGCAAATACAATGTGTGTAAATATCTATAGATACACACATACTTATGCACATATATGTGTATCTACTTATAAACTATGTTTCCTCTACTAATAGGAAAAAATTTTAATATTTCACAGGGCTTAAGCCTTAGAATGTGAATCCACAATAAAATTTCCACAAGATCTTCTAACAGAACATAGAATTTTTGACACTTAGAAGTTCAAAGAGGTAAAATTTAAGGAAATGTTTTTCATTCTAAAATTGCTATAGTCTGCTGCTGGTTTTTTTTTTTTTCCTTCTGTTTGCTTGACATCAAAGTAAGATATCTTTGTTCTATATTAAAGGCTATATGCAGAGCTCAATTAGATCAATGTCTAACCTTTCAACTTCCAGTGTAGAGACCCTCAGTTTCTCTTTTGAAGAATGCATCTCTAAACCAACATTAGGGATTTCTAAGAAAAGTGAAAGTTATTTCTAGGCTTAAGATTGGACTCCACACTTGGAAACTGAGATAAGAAGGGAAAATAATCATTTGTATACTTATGATTTTCCTCATTATATTTGACTTTATTTGATAATAGATATTGGAAAACAGTCATTGTTGATATATATACATTATATATGTATATATACAAACATATGTTTATATATTATTTGTTATGTATATAAATAATTCATATAATTATTTGCCTGTTTGTGATGAATTGTAAATGTTCAGTTAAGTAAATAAAAGGGATATAAAAATTTGGACAGAATCCAACATAACTACCTTTATTTGTAAACTCCATATGCATATATGTATGTGTGTGTATATATAAATTAACATAGCTATTATATTAATATCTCTAAAAAATTCTGAGTAAAGATAAAATATTATTACCTTTAGTCATTCTGGGAAGATGTTTATACTAAGAGAATTAGGCATGTTGTTCATCTTCTTGGCCACAAAACTGAAGATAGTTTTGTTATTTTTGTATCACTTATTTATTTTATATTTTATGAATTATTAATATATTGAAACCATAATGAAAGTTTCATGGATACAATAAAAACATGTTTCTGGGCCAACCAAACAGAGACTTATTATCAGAATAGTGAGTCACAAAGTGTGTGTGTGTGTGTGTGTGTGTGTGTGTATGTGTATTTCATTTGAAGCACTTTAACAGCAGGTAATAAGCTATAAAATTTTTCCTAATTCTACATTATTAAATATCATTATTTTTCCAGTATCCAAGAGAGTTATATGGTATTTCCATTGACCATGGTATTATTAAAGCTGTGACTAAGTCTTATCAGGTCTTTTTGAAGTTATTGTTTTCTCTGCTGTTATGGCTAGAACTAAAGACAAAGTAGATAAGTTATATTAAACAACTATATTGGTTTTGATTATTGTATTAATACATGTATTTCACCATCTCATAGGTGCTCAGATTAAAAACAATCATAAACTAGTTCAGAAATGTCATAATAGTAGAATAGAAAAATATCAAGTGCATATTTATCAAATTACATTGGTTAAAATTAGCATCATACTCATTATTGTGCTAGTCATATTTCTATATCTATAACCCTAGATAGGTACATCCATAAATATGTCTACCACCATATTTAGACCTGTGCACCTGTCTCATACTAAACAAAGCAATGAACAAAATCAATAAGCCAGAATACCCTGAATGAAATGTAAGTACTCACAAGAAAAAAAAAAAAAACACATAGAAATTACCATATAGGACAAAAATTAAAACTAATGGAGGATTGTAGGAAAATGAATAGTTTATGTATTTCTCCCAGCCAATATTTTTATTCATAAAAACCCTATTACAAGTGATGCTATAGAAGCGTCAACTGACCTCTACATTTTGTCTTCATCCCAAAAGTTCTTTGTAAGCTAAGAAATTTATAACATTTAAGGTTTAATTTTGTGAAAGACATATCATTACACTAGGGTGATTATACGTGTGTGTGTGTGTGTGTGTGTGTGTGTGTGTGTGTGTGTATATAATGTTTATTGATTTTAGAGAGAGGGAAAGAGAGAGAGAGAGAGAGAGATGTGAGGGAGAAGCATGGGTTGGTTGCCTCCCATACACACCCTGATTGGAGATTGAACCTGCAACCTAGGTATGTGCCCTGACTGGGGATCAAACCTGTAACCTTTTGGTGTATGGGATGACACCCCAACCAACTGAGCTACACAGGCCAGGGCAATATAATATATATTTTTAATATAAAAATGTTTCTCTAAGGATAAGAATGTAATCTATAACACAGAAGATAGAGTATTTGTGGCAGAAAGAATTGTCCAGAG
This sequence comes from Mormoops blainvillei, assembly GCA_004026545.1. Taxonomy (NCBI): domain Eukaryota; kingdom Metazoa; phylum Chordata; class Mammalia; order Chiroptera; family Mormoopidae; genus Mormoops; species Mormoops blainvillei. The sequence continues at coordinate 74,367 of PVJD01003289.1, read as the reverse complement.
CAGACGGAGTTTTTATTTGAACATTTACATCCAAGACTATAGGATGTTTATCATCCTTAACATTTCATCTAGGAGAGACCATGTGACTAAGTCTTAGAGATTGATTTTGGATAAAAGTTGCTATCACGACTTCTAAACCAGGTTTCTAAAAGTCTTGAACACTATCCTTTATGCTCTATGTTCCCATTTTCTAGCTTGCTGTAGGGATCTAACATGAATTTAAAAATTATGTGTCACTAATGAGAATAGTGATAACCCAGTCTGGCTTAAATGACTGGAGTAGAGCACCCCTTTTCCTCAATTGCCTGCTTCTATTTGTACTTCAGGGGAGTGAAAGCTAAACATTCATTATGTTAAAGTACTGATGTTTTGTCATTATCAAATATAGTAGCTACTGACACTGAACTCATACAGAACTTAATGCATATTTAATATTTTAACAGCTTTAAGAAGTATAGCAGAGTTAGACCCTGTAGCTGGATGAGCTGGTTCAATGCCCATTTCTACCTATTACTAGTTGCACAGGTCTAAGAACATTATTTAATTTCCCTGAATTTGAGCTTCTTATTTGTAAAATGGCGATAACATTAGTAACACCCTGTACCTCAAAGCAACATCTTCATGCAAAAAACTTGGTACTAGCAAAGTAGGGTAAGATTAGTGTCCTGTCTTCTGAGTTGCATATCCCTATTTTGAACTTTCTGCAGGATGTCTCTACCTGGGTTTAATTTGTCTGGTATGCCTACCTTTGGTTCCATTTCTTTCCCTGGTGAGCTTTGTAAAATATACATCTCTATTTCATGTTTCTTTCATGCCTGTTCTATCCTGTAGCTAGAGGTAGAAGGAGGAGCTCCTGGATGTAAGAACATAGAATTACTCAAGCTCTCCTAATAAGTAGGTAAGAGTCATGGAATAATTGTGCATATACCTATTTCCTCCTTCTTTTAACATCAACTAGTAATGAAAAATATTTCATTTATCTTTTTAGCTCTCCCCAATGCAATATTATCTGGTATAAAACAGGTTCTTACTAAAGGATTAATCAATCTGTCTATCAATCGATATGTTATTTAACATAAGCTTTCTTATGGCAAATTTGTTGTCGTATGGTAAGAGAGCTACTATCCCATGGAGAATGATTCTTTTCAAGAAAACTAAATATCTGGAATTGTTATGCCTGGCACGAACTTTTGAATCTCATCATATAAATTTCCTTATTTTTTAATTTTTTCTTCGAAGTTTTGAGTTTCTAGTTATAGTCTTAATTTTTAAAAGTAGAAAACATGTTATTAAGTACACTATGCTTCTAGGTCCATGATAAAACACACATTGACTTCTCAATTAAGAAAAAAATGAAAGAAAACTTACTGGGAGAACAAAACAAAGAAAACTGTTCATATATTGTATTTCAGTTACTAATAATGTTGACATTGCTGTAGAAGTATACCCCGGATGATTCTGAATTCACTGGTTAGATATTTTTCCATTGTAGAGAATATAAAGCATGAAAATAAGTGTATGTAAAATATATAATATTTATATATACATATAGACAGATTTATACATGGTTATGTTTGGTTAAACATGATTATATAAGAATGTCAATTCTGAAGCTATTTCAATTCAGTTAGAAAAAGGTCTTTTCTTTTTCACTTGATGTTTCCCAAATAACTTGTTCTCCTCATCACCAGGCTTACAGTCTTTCATGCCAGCACTACCCTCCCCCCGCCCAGCAGATACAGATGTCACTACCCAGTGAGAACCTAAGCACATGACCACGTAGTTCATTCTTAACAAACAGAGTCAATACCATGCTACCTTTACATACCTTGTCTTTGTACTTATGTCATTCTTGCTTCCCTATTGCTCTGATCCCAACAATAAAATATGTTTATGGAAAAAAATAATTTTGAAAATAAAGAATTAAGAAAACTTCTTGGCAAACTATGGCTGATCCAGGACTCAGACTCAGGCTTGCCTCATTGATGTCTCTGATCTTTCCTCTGTATGGTGTATCACTTCTTATAAAAAAATTTGCATCAAATTATAAAACGGAGTCAATATTCTCTGCATTACTTTCTGAAAGCAACCAGTACAGTGATGACAGGAGGCTACATTTTTATCTAGTTTGATAACTTTAATGTTAATATATTTTATATGAATAAAACATAATTTCAACTTTTCCAAGTTATTTTTAAAAGTATCAATTTAAAGGATATTGGAATTACTAAAAAAAAATAACTCATTTAGGTAAATCTCTTATCATTGTGCCTGAGTTATAATTAGTACTTAATCAATATAAACTACTATATATAGTATTTTTATCATTATTTTCATTGTTGTTTTCATAGTGGTTATGATTCATTATATTTTGACTTAATATTCAATATTTTTAAAAAACAAAGAAAAATGCCAAACACAAAGATGGTTTATTTCTTCTCCTCATGATACACTGCCAAGTAAACATTAAAAAGATTTTCCAGGTTTTTCTTACAGGATACAGATCATGATATATTTGACCCACTTGCATTTAAATAATTCTTCTAATTATTTAATAATGGATAAGGATAAAAATTAAGTATTGAACAGGCAGTTTTAAACATTTATTTTATGATAAATAATATTTTAAATTTGAGATTAAAATTATTTGCTATGATTCAGATTTCAAAACTATTTTTAAAATAAAGAGCACTGAAGTCAGTATGAATCATTCATAATAAATTTTGATTCAGGAAGCAGAAACACGAAAGGCTTTTTAATTTAAATTCTGACATTAAAGGTAGTATGTGCTTTTATTTGTGATTTCATATGGTTTCACTGAAAAATAAAAATGAGTGCTACTCCATCATTTTGGCAGACACTTTAATGCCAACCATTTAACTATCTTCCTGAAATGGATTGCTGCCTAACCTTTACTCTTTTCCACCAAAAAGAAATTGTAAAAGCCCAACAAAAATGTAATTTTCTGGCTTTACAATAGGTGAAAAGAGAGGAGAAAATACTAAGGGTAGAATCTGAAATATAGTAGGCAAAGCTAGTATATAGGAGGTGGAGGGTGCTTTTAGATATATCTGATGGAAGAAGGCTGTGTTTGATTGATATCATATCTTGTGGTCCAAACTCAGTTTCATATTTTTTTTAGCAAGTAATAGTTTTTAAAGAAAAAAATTTGAATTAAACACTGAAAAACCCTCATTTTATCAATGGTGCTCATGTAAAAAGGTCAATCGGTCAATTATCTGAAGTAATTTCAATGTCATCTCTTATTAATAGAATGATGGGACATGGAAATATATTTTTTTTACTCTCAAGGTCAAATGTCAAGTTTTAATAGATACCTTTAGATATATAATTTACACGAATAAGGTTAGAGTGTTGCTGCTTCAAAATGTCACTAAGAATCCCATATACTCACTGATTTTTAAAACTGTGACTGGGTAAACAATGATGTAATATAGAGTTTGAGTTATTATTAAATCAATATCATCCTTAAAATTCTTTTTTTTCCTCATTGTGATTCACTTTACTCATCATACCCCTTTTTCAATTTAAACCAGGGCATTTTGGGGAAACTCTTTATGTACTTGAGAAAAATATGCTGACATTTTATTCATCAGGTTTATATTAGGTAAAAGCTATTTAACTGCCAATAAATTAAATTTCCTCTAAAAGTAGGTAAGTCACTCTTGTTAAAGAAGAATACAACTTAGATTAGTGTGTTTATTTATTTCCAAATAGGCAACTGATAAAACTGGATAGTTTTTAAATTGGGCTGTAAATGGATTTGGTAATTCTGAATATATCTACCAACTTGTGTATGTGTATATGGGCCTGGCATTCTAAACATCTTCATTCTTTTCTGTGTTCTTAAAAGATTTTGTGCAATCTTTTAGAAAACTGAAGAGTTGGAAAACAATAACTATAAGGTTTTGATTCATGCACTGAATTTCTTCCAAATATCTTGAAATGAAATTCCCTAATTTATCTCAGTTTACCATATAATATTCATAATTAAAAATAAATAGGCAGACAATAGCAACCTCTCACAGATGGGATGCTTGAAATAGTCTAGTTCAGTCATGATTTGATTGACCTCAAAAATAAATTAGACTTCCTGTAATGATGGTTGCTTTTATTAGCTAATGTTTCTACTGGTTGCAATAGGAAACTCTGGAAAAAAAGCAGAAAACAATTTTTTGAAATCATTTAAAATCAGGTGAAAAGCAGGCATAAACTCTAGTAAATATAATATTTCCAAGAAGAAAACACATTGGATGATTCCACATTTACATGGCTATTTCTAAAAGAAACCTGCTCAGTCTACAACATGGAACAGAAAAGAGAGTTCAAAAAGAGAAGCATGGTTTTATATGTCTGAGATATTTGTCTAGACATATATATGTCTGGAGAAGCATGATTTTATATGTTTTATATGTAAAAATTTCAGTTACATTATGAGATGCCCCCATTTCAGTCCAACAAGGTATTAATATGCCTTCAGCTCTTGGACATGATCAGAGGACGGCTATGAAATGTAGGGAAGGTTAGGTATAGTGCAAAAAGCTCTGGCTCTGGGGCCAATTGGGTGTGGTTTGAATCTTAACTCTAGCACCTTTTAGTGGGGTGGACTTAGGCAAGTCACTTTACACATCTCTATTCAGTTTACTCTTTTATAAATAAGGGGGAAAGGATCTACTAGGATGAGTAGACTTTAGAATTTGAGATTATAATATCCATGTAATTTTAGATATAAATATAAATATAAACATAAATATGTATCCCTCCAGTAATGGCTTAGTATTTCCTAATTCAATGTTAGCAGTGACTTTTATAGTACATAACTACTGTGAATAATTACAGTTCACTGTATTTTTAAAGACTCCATCTACTATCACTCTACTTTTTGAAATGTAGATATTTTAAGGTTCAATATAAATATTCATAAGCCTGTCAACTTTAGATTCCAAATTTATTGAAAATAAAAGGTTTATGTTATTTCACTTGTTTTGCCTAAAATAAAACACTGTATGGCACAGAGGATATTTAGTGAATATAATTTGTAGGCTATAACACATGTAAAGAAGAGGCAAAATTACCAAGGAAACGCTAAATTAAGTAAAAATGTAATAATTAGAGAAAATAGGCTTCACTTGGGATGATTCATCAGGTGTACAAATCAACATTCAAATGTTTGTGTGATAGTTCCCAAAGCTGCCAAGTATTGAGTGTGCACTTTTCCACTTCCTGTAAGATAGGGTTATTTTCAGCTAAGAGGCTAATATCTACAATTACACCACAAAAAATAAAATTGCTCTTCTTCTTTAGCTCTCTGTAGAGGACCTTTAATATCGCTTTAACAGGTATCAGGGTTCATCCTGTACCAAAATATATGGACAGCCATAGTTTATCCCAACCAACTTCATAAAAAGGTTCCTGTGGATACAAAAACTTATATTTCTGGAATTTTCTCAGTCACCACAAAACTACCACTATAGATTTAGTGGAGGTTAGAGCCAGTAGGAAACTTAGAAGGACATTCCAGATTTCAGTTGGATCTCTTTTCTTATGTTCTCTCCATGGATAAGTAAAGTAAGACTTAATGAGGGTCCTACTGCTCCATGCTTCCTCTTGCACCTGAGACTTTGATTTGAATCATAATCTTGAATTTTTCTCCTACTATTGTCATCTGTTTAGTTATTTTTCAACTCTAAATTGTGTCATACAGAAGGTCTTTGAGCAAATGATAAATTCAAACTGCCTTTTTTAGTGACTCTAAATGGTGATATTTTACTGTGTGAAATCTGTAATGCTGTAAGTGCATATCCTTCACTTATCAGTTCATATAACTATTACAATTTTCAACTAATTATCCATCTGTTCACTTCCATTTAGCTTTTCTTTTCCTTAAGCCTGTGTTCACTCATCACCTAACTCATGTCTCCTTTTATTCAGATATAGCCAAGATACTTATAATGTGGCTTTCTCTATGTTAATGTATGTTCAGATAGATAAGCAATACAAGTCATTGCCTTGACTTGTGGTGGGTTAGTGTGTAATTCTTTGTGTCAATCAATGGAGCAATAGTCACTGAACTTTTCCTAATTGCCAAATCTGTTTGTTGCCAATAATATGGTGATGAGGGAAAAAAAAAAAAACAACAAAAAAAACTTTGTCATCTGAGTTGTTAATTTCATGACAACCTTCATTAATTAAGAAGTTATATCAATATATGGTGAAAATATATTCTATGAGAAGTTGGCTTATGAGAATTTGGAGTTACTCCCCTGAGGAAGTGAAAATTGATGTGAGATATGAAGAGCAGGGATTTTAAAATTTTTGTTAAAGAAGAACATGGATAAAGGTCCTGGGTTGAGGAGATTTGAGAAGATTAATTTAGGTTGAGAATTTAGGAGTAAATCAGATTATTTAGAGAAATAGCCTCTATCTTAAGAATTTACTGTTCCTCTATTTCCTTACTGGTTTTTTGATATCTGACTTATTGAAATAGCTTTTAAATGTTTTTATATCTGCAAAACTGTCAGAAATACTTTAAAAAGTAGATTTCTATAATATAAGTATATATTTTAATTTAATTATAAAAATTTACCTTTCAAACATTTTTGTATACTCTCCACCCTTTCTGTGGGTTAGGGTTGGAGATGATTTGGAGGAATAGGGGATTGTTGGCCCTTTGAGGCCTGTTATGTGAGGAGGTACAGCAGTACACTGCAACTGAAGCTTCTGGTGGCTTCAGGGGAGTTTGCTTAGCCTGGTTTGTGGAAAGGAGCACATACTTGAATCTGAGGGTCTTACAGGTACAGAAGTATTTTTTGAAAGCGAAACAGCACTCCTTGAAATATCAAAATCTTATTGGATGTTTTAGTGATAAAAATGATGAATACTTTAACTTAAAATATTTTTATCTGCAAAAGACTTATGGTATTAATAAACTGTTCATTTTATTTTATTTAAAAATTAACTTTATTTATGCCTACACAAATTTTTCACTGAGCTTGATTTCCAGCATGAGAATGTTGCTATTTAAAATGATGTCAACATAAATACTGTAGGTAAGAGAAGGTTACATGCTACATTAGGGTTGGGGTGGAATTTGTATCATGAAACTGGAAGAGGTAGAATTAGATGAAATAATTTAAGGAAAGACAAAGGTTATCGAAAACAGGTATAACTATAGATGATGGGAGAACATGTTACCAATAATATTAATACACATGGTGAGGGTATAATTTCTGAAATACATAAAGAATTTATACCACTCAACACTAGGAAGACAAAATATCCAATGAAAAGATGGACAAATCACCTGAATAGACACTTCTCCAAAGAGGACATACAGATGGCCAACAGACATAGAAAAAAATGCTCAATATTACTAATCATCAGAGAGATGCAAATTAAAACCACAATGAGATATTTACCATGTGATACCTGCAAGAATGGCTACCATCAATAAATCAACAAACAACAAGTACTGTCAAGGATGCAGAGAAAATGGAACCCTAGTGCATTGTTAGTAGGAATGCAGACTGGTGCAGCCACTGAGGAAAGTAGAATGAAGTTTCCTCAAAACAACAAACAAACAAATAGAAAATGAAACTCCTTTTACCCAGTGATTCCACTTCTGGGAATTTATCCTAAGAATCCCAAAGCACTAATTCGAAAGAATTCATGCACCCCTATGTTCATAGCAGCGTTATTTGCAATAACCAAGATCCAGAAACAGCCCAAGTGCCCAACAGTAAATGAGTGGATAAAAATACTATGGCACAATTACACAATGGAATACTACATAGAGGTAAAAAAGAAGGAAATCTTATCATTTGTGATAGCAGGGGTGTACCTAAAGATTATTAAGCTAAGTGAAATAAGCCAGTCAGAGAAAAACAAATTCCATATTATCTCACCTATGTGGAATCTAATGAATAAAATAAAATAAAATAAACAAAATAGAAACAGAGACATGGACATATGGAAAAGACTGACAACTGTTGGAGGGGGCTAGGTAAAAGAGAGTGAAGGAATTGTCCAAAGAACATATATTCATAACTCAGACATAGGCAACAGTGTGGTGATGGCCATAGGGAAGAGGGGCAGGGGCTGGGTGGAGGTGGGAAAGGTGGGTGAATGAGGACATCTGTAATAGTGTCAATAATGAAAATAAAGAATAATAAAAAAAAAGCAAGGCAGAAAATGTCAAAAGGATAAAGGTGTGTATAGGCTTCCTGGTAAAACTATGCTGGTTAAAAACTGTAGCTTGAAGATCTACACATGTACATATAGAGAGAGAAATATGGATTAAGTACTTTGGTAATTATGAAAGAAAAAATAAATATTGCAATCAATAAAAATTACTTAATTTTTCATTTCCTCATCATGACATTATTATATCTTTGGTGATATCTTAAAAAAGCAAAGCTAACCCAAAATTACATTTCATGGATCTGAATACTAGAATCACATTATATTTATGAACATCAAAGGTGACATGATGTGTTACATGAAAAACTAAGGAGCTCAGGCACTTTCATGAGGTATGTGTAGCCTCCCCAATTATCAACATCCCCATTAGAGCAGTTCATTTATTACAATTGATTAGCCTACACTGACACATCTTTATCACTCAAAGTTTACACTTGACATTAATTTTCACTCTTAATGTTATACATCCTGTTGGTTAGGACAAATATATGACATGTATCCCCCACTATAGTATCGTACAGAGTATTTTCGCTGCCCTAAAAATCCTCTGTGCTCTGCCTACTGAACCCCCATCCCTAAACTCCTGCCAACCATTGATCTTTTTACTGTCTCCATAGTTTTACCTTTTTTGGAAGGTCATATAGTTAGAAACATACATTATTATGTACTTTTTCAGGTTGTCTTCTTTTACTTAGTAATATTCATTTAAGTACCTTCTATTCCTGCCCTGGCTTGCTAGTTGATTGATGTTTAGCATTAAATAATATTCTATTCCATGGATCTGCCACAGTTTGTTAACCACTTCACCTACTGAAGCACATCTTGTTGGCTTCCAAGTTTTGGCAATTATGAGTAAAGCTGTTACAAGACATCTGTATGTCGGTTTCTGTGTGGACACGTGTTTTCAACTTCCAACTTCGGTATGGGTATATACCAAAGAACACAACTGTTGGATCACATGGTAAGAGTATGGCTAGTGGTATAAAAATCTGCCAAACTGTCTTCCAAAGTGCAGTACCACCACCAGTAAAGGAGAGGCCTCATGATAGTCCACATCATTTGAAGATTTTTAAAAACTTCCAAACGCTATTAACTCCCTTCATCCTTCTCATTTAAGAAATAAAATAAAAAACAAACTCCTCTTCAATAAGGTATAATTTATCTATAATGAAATATATTTTTAAGTGTAAAGTTTGAAGAATAAACTTATTCTTCAAACATATACACATATGTTTGTTAAAAACACATATGTGTTTGTTTTAACAACACATATGTTGTTAGAAAACATATACACATATGTAACCATCACCATTATCAAGGTAGAAAACATTTTCATCAACTCAAAACAGTCCCTTCATGATCTTTTGTAATGAGACTTCATTGTACTCCAAATCCAGGAAAAAAACTGACCTCCTTTCTGTTACTATAAATTAGACATCATAATTTGAGAATTTTACTAAATTGAATAATACAATATGTACTCTTAAATCAGACTTCTTTTATTTAGCATGTTTCTGAGATTCAGACATTTTGCGTGTATATCAATAATTCATCACTTTTTATTGTTGAATAGTATTCTATTGTGTGAATACACTGTAATTTTTCTACCCATCTACTTTCTGGTATACATTTGGGCTTCCAGTACAAATATTCTTAAGACATATATTTTCATTGGGAGGGGGGGCAATACATCAAAGTGTAAATGGCCAAACTCTCCTTCCATGCCAGCCTGCTTTTGTCAAACTCTAATCTTGGTTATGTCTTAAATAAAATTGAATCACATCATTCAAACCGTAACTCATGAAATGGCTTCACTTTGCACTTACATTCCAACCTTTCATTCACTCTTTAAAACCCTGCATATTTGGCCTCTAACTACATATTTAGTTTTAGCCCCATCATTCCTCTCTCCACACACAATGGTTTAAAGTAGAATGTCACTTTTAAAAAAGTGAATGATTAAATAAAATAAAATTTAACCATCTAAAAATAAAATCAGATTAAGATCAATAGCTTTAAAAATAGCTTCAGTGGGAATAGTTCCAGAAGAAAGCTTAAAGAGGAAGTTATGGTGATGCTATAGAACATTTAATAGAGCTTTGGAAAAAATCTGTGTATCAAGGAGAGAGCAGGGATGAGCAGACATGAGCGAGGACAGTACTTTAAATAAAAGCAGGTAAAGTAACTAAGAAGTTAGAGATTTGAAAGTAATAAAAATGAGTAAAGAAAAATTAAATGTGTGGGTATGACTAAATACTGTCAGCCAGATGTTGGATTCTGAAAGAATGTGGATGGTCACCAAGGCCAACTGATGTCAGCAGGTAAATAAAATAATGTGGGGTTAATAGTAGAGGAGCCATAGTTCTTTAGACTTTAATGGAACAATAAAACAAGGTTTTTGAAAGGAAGATAGAAGCAGGTATGGAAGGTATATAGCAGGGAACTTAGAGAATGTTCACATCATCAAGAGAGAGATAGATTTAAGACTGAAAGACAACAGAAATTTGTTGAGAAGAGCTTAGTGATGTAGGAAACGTGCTTAATTAGGTGATAATGGCCCCAGAGGACAAAGCTGATGGATTGGGTTTAGCAGAAAAAGATAATCAGGGGCAAGGAATCACACACATACACCCAGGTTTCAGTGAGGGAGGTAAGGTATGTCTGTGTGGTGGAAGGGTTGAGGTTCACATTTTGGTATGGACAGACGAAACATGGTTTGAGAGGCACATACGATTTAATCTCAACAGCTTTGCTTGACTGTGAGTACTTAATATTGCAGGCAGAGCATTGCCTGAATCAGACGGACAATGTCATATCCGGAAACTGCTAAATAAACAGATAATGGGCCCAGAAAATGCAGATGCTGCTTGCTGCGGGCACTGGATTGTGATTGAGAAACTTCTCATTTGCGGGATGTATTTAAGTGGTGATGTATATTTGCTACTAGTGACTTTGTATTTGAACACACACAACATAAATGGGTAGGTACCTATCACAAATTTGCCTGGGGTCTCTCAGTTCATTAAAGTAATGCACTTAGAAAGCCAAGTCTACAGGTTTATTTCCTTTGGGGGCTTTTTACATCTGCAGAGTATATAACATATAATAGGGCCTTCATAAATGTTTGTTTATTAAATGAATAAGTAAACAAAGAATCCAAGGGTGAAAAGGAATCTGTCTTTAGAGGTATCACCACTCTCTGGGCCTTTATGTACAACCAATATGTTCAGAAATCCATACTTGAGCAACTACAGGAAATATTGTAAGACAGCGGGACAGATGGGCAAAAATATGACTAATCTCAGAACAGTAACCAAAGGCCACATTCTTCTAAGAGAGTTTGTGTAATAACATCTAGTGTAGTGAACAGAGAAAATGCTTATTTTAAAAAAATTCCCATCTTCTTGTCAATCAATGTTTTTATATAAATATGAAATACATATATAGTAATTTAATACAATAATAAAAGTAGCCAAAACCCTTCATCTTTGCAAGTACTTATTAGTATATGAAGTAAATGTGAATATTTTTATTCAATCAACTTAATGAATTAAGATGGCTATTTAACTAGTCAAGAAATAATGCAGAAGAAAAAAAGTATTTTTAATTATCTCAAAGGGAAAATAGTATTAACATTCTAGGCTGTTCCTTTCCTAACTTTTCTCTAGGCATAATTTTAACCAGGGAATAGAATATATATGTACTTTTGTATTTCACTCCTTTACATTATAACATAAATTGACATTTATTAACACCATTTGAATGGTTATATATACTCAATATATTTGTTTAAATAAAATATGAGGGGAGATCCCCCCAAATATAGAATTATCTTCTGGAGGGTGGACCCTTTGTAGTACAGGCTTACCCCACTAGGTGAGTGTTCTAGGAATCCATCTGTATCAGTGTATCAACTGGTGTTGTTGTGAGAGGTGGCATTCTGCTTCAGCGAATTTGTTTTTTATGACCCTTTCAACAAGTTTGCCCATTTCATGATGGGTGATTTACCAGTGCACTGGCCCACACCATGCTGAGTATTCAGCAGCTGTTGACCAAAAATGGCATGACCCCTGTGCCCCACCCACTTTATTCACCTGGTCTCTTTCCCAGTGACTTTTCTTTGTTTCCCGAGATGAAAAAAGACCTCAAAGGGAGATATTTTGCTGAGATGAAAGAGTTGAAACAAAAAATGGCAGAAACACTAAAAGAGATCAAAATTGATGAGTTCAAAAAAATGTTTTGAGCAGTGGAAAAAATATCTTTTTTGGGGGTGGGCATTGAAACTCATTTTTTTTTTCTGGTATATTTTATTGAGTATGCTATTACAGTTGTCCCATTTTTCCCCCCTTTATCCCCCCCACCCTGCACCCCATCCCATCATCCCATCATCCTCACACCTTTTAGTCCATGTCCATGGGCTGCACACACCAGTTCTTTGGCTTCCTAATTTCCCACACTACTCCCAACCTAATCCTGTCAACTTTTTTTCTTTTTTTTTTTTGGAAAAATATCTTGACATGTGCATTGCATCAAATGGAGAGTGCTCTGAAGGTGACATGTAAGAATAAATACAATTTTTTATAAATAAATTATTTTTTTCTGTGTCTCCCTTTGTATATCTATTGAATGCTTAGATATTAGGTGCAGAAATTACAGAGGTAAATAGAACAGACCAAGTCTCCAACATTATTTTCATTACCTAGTTCCCTCATTTTGAAAATATACTGGATGACAATCAAAGGGACATGAATTTACCAAATAACTGTATTTGCACTTGAAAGCCTAGTGACAAAATTTTTTTAAATTATATTATTTTATAACACAGCTTTTCACATAACCCTAAGGTACATTTTAGTTTACTTAATTTTATTGGGAAAAGTCTGACTTTTAAGGAAGCCTATTTCTTAAATTAAAATTAAACAAATAAAACCCCAACCATAAACAAACTCAAGTAGATACTTGTTTCTTAAGTGTTGCTAACTTGATTTTCAATTCTAACTTTTTAAAATAAACAATGAGGACAGTAGTGCCATGTGGCTTTCTGTCTAAAGCATTTTTATGTTTATATATCAGCCAGACTGTCATTTTCCTACATCTGTTATATTACAGCAACATTATTCATTATAATTCCTTGTTTGTTCAACCAAAAGGCTCTTTGGTTTTGGTTTTACCCCATATTTTTACAGATGAACTGTGTTATCTATGCACAGAAGTTATTTTTACGCTTTACTTGTGAAACTTAACTGCTTGCATGTGTAAAAAGCATACAAACTGTTGCATTCTGCTTCAGTGCCATAAAAAACCTCAACCATCTGTAGCTCATCACTTTCTTGGTCAATTATAGATGAACAAAGTCCTGAAATACTGAATAGATAATCCATCAAATGCAAGCAAGGGCATGAGGCTTTCTGAAAGCCATTTCCCAATCAAGGTAGTAACCGCTATTGTTTGACCATGTTCCCTGTTTTATTTCCTTGGGCACGAAACAGCACTTGGAAAAGGCATTAGCCTCCTGAGGGACTCAGCATGGTCATTTCAATTTCTTAATTAGAAGAAGCTGAGAGTTAACAAAAAAAATAGTGTCATGTTACACGGTAAAGGTTTTATGATTTTTCATGGAGAGCCCCTTTTGTAACTCTCTGATTTCACTTAAAGGAACCTTGATGTTGGGGAATTAAATTCAACTGACAACTCCAAATAACTAGGATGAACTGGCTTTTAAATACAATTGCTTTTTATGTTATTAATAAAATCCATCTTTAATTACATTTTACCATAATTTTATATTTACAAAAATATAAAATCATATTATATTTTTTACCATTATATGTTTCCCATAACATGAAATACATCATTGTGCAGTTTTGAAGTTATACAATATATTTTTGATGTGAGAATATGTGTTGAGATTTCCTTGGAAATGAATATTTTATAAATCAAATATGAGAAGGAAGAGAGATGGTTTAAAAAGGATAAAAGGGATTTTTATATATGTTTCCAAGACTGTATCAAAGATTATTCATGAATGGTGTGAGCTAGTTCTGACTCCCTCTATACTAAGTTCATCAAACAGTCTAGTTTTCTAGTCTTTGAGCTCAATTTATTTGTGTTTATTTGCACTTTGTACTTTTCCCTTTATCTCTAATTCTCTGCCCTGGATATTCTCATTGGGGGCTATTCACTGACATTTAAGACCAAACTTGAAAGCAGATCCTCCCATGACCCCATATCAGAACCAGACTTTTATTCTCCTCTTGCCCAGTGTCTAAATCACATCGCCTGGGTGACTGGCCTGCCTCCCCTCCCTCTCCCCCTCTTTCGTTCCACCCTTCCTCCCTCCCTCCCTCCCTCCCTCTCTCCCTTCCTGCATATACCACTGCTGATCTCTCTGGTTTATTTGCAAACCAGTCTTCCCACCCCCATGTACATACTCTATATTTCTTGTTTATCACTTTATTGTCAATGCATAGAATTGCATCGGGTACATAAATATTGTTGAAAAATAAAAGAAAAAGTAAACAAGTAGATTCCAGCAAAGATTCTTATAATTTTAAAGAGATAATACAAAAACAATTGCCTCTGAATTTCCTACAGTTAAGTCATTATATATATACACATACAATATCCTTGTTGGAATACAATACTGTCATATATTAACTTACACTTACTCATAAAATTTTATTATTATTATTTTCTAACTATTCTGAATTGTTAGCATTGATTTTCTCTTTCACCTTAAAATAATTTTAAAAACAATTGCACTAACTGTTCTTTTTAATTTCTAGATAATTTTGATATTTATCTGTTCATAATTGACTTTAGTGTTTCTCATATATACTCACTATGTTCAAAAAATATAAAACATTTTCTGTATCAATTTAACTTTAGAATGTTATATTTTTTGGGGGGTAAAACATATAGTAGCTATGTTTGGTACATCTTTCTTGTGTTGCTAAGAAGGATTATTCCAATATATAACAAAGTTTAAAATTTACTTACTAAATCAATACTGAAAATTATTTTATTCATATTCTTTACATTTTATTAATTTCTTTTCTATTAAAACAATGTTAGTGGTGAGCTAAAATGTATGCTAATACCGAATTTCCTTTGGTTTCTTTATATATTATCTATAATATATAAAATTATATATTATATAATATTATAAATATATATATTTATAATATATATAATATATAAATAAATATATATTATAAATATATATAGTATATATATTTCATGATGTATTTTCATATTTTGATATTTGGCTTCTAAACTTACATGAACTCAAACCCTCCTTGTAGATTGTACTTGTTTGTGCCTTCCTGTGTTTTATTTAACACTGTCTTGAATTTAACTTGTCTAATATTTATATGAAAAATCTCAGTTCTTTTTTAGCATTTCCTGCTCTTTTCATCTTCTTTATATCACTATATCATATATAAAGAAAAGATGCCCCTTTTTTTGACCCAATAGGTGAATTTATCTCATCTACATCCCCATGTAAATTTCTTTATTTAAATTCTACATCTTTATTTTATTTTATGTGAATTCTTACTTGTAATGCTTTGTGTTTGTTATTTTGTGATAGTCTGTGTTTTATTGTGGTTTTTTTGCTGTTGTTGTTTTGCTTTGTCTTTCAGTATTTTATTCTACCACCTTTGTCAATTATCTTTTTCTTTTATAAAATGTAGCTACAAAATCCATGTATCCACTTGTTAATTTTTAAGATTATTAAAACCTATTAATTATTATGGAGAAATTATTTTTTCTTTTTTACACATTACCTGATTCTTTATGCTTTCCATATTTTATTAGCTTTCTAATTATTCAAAATTTAGTGATATACTTTTCATTCTGTTTTGTAATCATAATTCCCAAAAACAAATGTATCTGCTTTTATAACCATAACCCTCACAACTATATTTATATGCTTCAGATTCTTTAAATGTATCAAAATTTACTGACAGTACTTTACCTATAAAATGAAATTAGCCCCCTAGGAAAAATCTCAAATTTAACATCAGAGCCCATTACGCAGGGTATAATGATTTTTACTTATTAAATAAACCAGTAAGCATAATTAACTAGTGTCATAGTTCTTAAGCCATGTTAAGTCCATTGTTCCAATCTATAAAAAAATAAGGTTAAGTAAAACTTCTTAAAGTGAGTCATCTGTATCTAAATCTCATTTACTTAGAAATTTATTAGCTTTTTGAATATGAATTTCATTATAGATGAATAAAACACTTTCAAGAATCATTTTTCTAGGAATGAAATTTTAGGTTGACAGATTTATTTATTTTATTTATTTATTTTGGCACTTTAAATATATTATTCTGAGTCTTTTGGCCTGTACAGTTTCAGAGAAGTATATAGTTGTTCATATCTTGTTACTCTTTGCAAAGGGTCATCAAGTTTTGTATAAAGGATTAGGAGAGGAGTCAAACATTTTAGGCATTGTTGTTCTCCTATATGCCTGTTATATATTCTCTCCCTGCCCTCTTTTTTTTTTTACAACCATTTAAAATGTAAAACCAATTCTTTACTCATGAATCATGCATAAAAAGGTCATGGGCTAGATTTGTCAACTCTTGTTTTGTTTTGTTTTTAATTCTCCTTTTCTTCTTCTTCTTCTTCTTCTTCTTCTTCTTCTTCTTCTTCTTCTTCTTCTTCTTCTTCTTCTTCTTCTTTTGGTTGTTTTTAAGTAAATGTTTTATTTTAATCATTTGTTTCCTGAAATTTGATTATGATCCCTTGGTGCAGTGGTCTTATATATTTTTCTGCTTGGAGATTTACTGAGTTTCTAAGATCTGTGAATTTTATGTTATTCAACATTGTTTTTCTTACAGGGTTTTAGATTTGGTTCTGATGAATAGTTAAATAACTCCTCAATCAGTTTGAAGTTCCCTGGGTTTGCTTTTAAGCTTTGTTATAGCAAGTCAAAGGCAGTCTTTAATTTGGGACTAATTTATTCTACTTCTCAAGTAAGACTTTTCTAAGGACCTATCTCATGGCCCATTTATGTTGAGGTGTGTGGGTTTTTGTTGTTTTTGGAGGGTATTTTTTGGCCTCTTTGCTTGGTGGTAAAACAAACTTACTAGTAGCATTGTGTAAGTGCCCAGAAATATTTGACCTACTGTTTTTCTGTGTTTCTTTATTTTATTCATTCTCATGAGTTTTCACCTCACACACATGCACATAGTTTTCAAGCAAAAAGACTTGAGGGACCCCTCTCCAAATCTCCAGAACTTTATTTGTAGTGCCCTCCTCTATGGTTCTCTGCATTCAACAGTTTATCTCACTACCCTTCCTAAACTCTGATAGCTGACTCTTAAACTTAATAAGACTTCCTTTTTTCCTCTTTACTTTGTAGCCTGAACACATCTGCTGGGCAGTAGTCTGGGGAAAATTTGAAGCTTATTGTGTTTGTTTCTCTTCTCTGGGAAATAATTTTTTGTTCACTCTTGGGTAATGTTGAAAGGTAGTGTTTCATTTATAAGTCCCAGCTTTCTAGTTATTCATAGCAGAGTAACAGTCTCTGTACAACTGCAGTTGAAAACAATAGCTTTGATCTTACAAGGCACGTTTCGTAAGATATAAACAAAGAGATAGAAGGCAAGCCAGAAATGTCACATGATAAGGAAAAACATAGATAAGCTTTAAAGATCACTCCCTGGATTTGTTAACCTTGAAAAAGGCAGTGTCAGGAGAGTGGTAAGAGCTGAAGGAAGAAGACACTGTTTGAAGAGATGAATAGGATTTAGGAAAAGAAAGTCAGAGTATAGATCAAATAAATATTGAAGGATTTTTTTTAACTGTGAAAGGATAATGAGCTTGTGCATTAGTAGAATAGCTTAAAAATAATAATTTTAATAGGTGTGATAAATTGTACTATACTTAGAAAGTAATTATAGCATGGTTAAAGATACTGGTTGATAAAACAATTAATAAATGAAGGTTAATAAATAGAAGCTCACCAAATTGAGGATATTTTATTTAATAAGTTTTATTTTGCTTTTGGAATTGAAGTGAAAGAAAGTAGGTATTGAATGGGAATCAAGATTTTGAGAATATTTGAGAAATTTTGATTTGGCCCAAATTATGAGGGGCTTGCAAGGCATGTTGAGTGATCAGTTCAGCATGACATCAGGGACCATTAAATTATATGAGATTTATGTGATTTTCTTCAACCTTGTTTGGCATTTCTCATTTAGAAGCATATAAACCAAATTGTCAGATTCATTCTTCTTGAAGTTTCATCATTCAGTTTCGATGGAATTGTTAGTACAACAAGACAAGGGGTTGGATGTATTTGGAAGTGAACTCTGGAAAATGTGGATTAAGTGTTCTAGATAGGAAATATAGAAAATACAGCAGGTTTCTGATTGGAGAAAATAATAATCAATAATTAATAATTGTCTGCTTCATCTGTTATAGTTATTCTCCCATGTATTCCAAAGTCACTGTGAGTATCATGGGACTAAGTGTACATTATATAAATTTTAAATGAATGTGAAAGAAGCTGGAGAAATCAGCGACTGGAAGAGAATTTTGAAACACAAGAGGAAGGGCCATGAGCTAATTAGTCCTCCTCGGTGCAGATGCTGATGGACAATTTAGAGCTTGCAGGGAAGTCCAAAAAGCCAAGCATGTCTAGCCACTCAAGGAACTTCATGGAGAGGCCATTTAGAAACCATTTCTGGAGTGACCATGCCATCTAATTTTCCTGGGCCTGTTCTAGTTTTAGCACTGCAAGTCCCATCTCCAAGGAACCTCCTCAGTCCCGGCATGATTAGTAACCTTACTGTTACCTCTGTGTAGTTATTTCTTCTTAGTTATGAGTGTGGAACAGCTATTGATATCGGGACAAGCAGAGAAAATGGTGGAAGAGTAAGTAAGACTCTGTTTTGCCCTTATTTACTCTGAGCACTGACATATCTGATGGCACTCATTTTCTGACAGTAAGGTAGGTCTACAGCTTCACAAATATCTTTTGGATTCCACTGAAGTTTTTCTTCATGTCAACTCTGACCAGTATAATACAGGGAAGGAAATCCTGGGAAATATTCCCAGCATTGACGTTGTTCAATTTAGCACACCTAAGAAGAAGGACATGGATAAATAGGAGTGAATGAGTCTTATACATATAAGAAAAATAATTTATAATATTAGAGTTTACTGTTTCATAATTTCAGAGGTATGATGATTTTTTATGATAAAAATGTGAGCACATGACAGGGAATTGAAAAAATAATGTATAGTTAAGCTAAAGTGTTGGAGGTTCACAAGGTCAAGGAATGGCAGGTATAATTCATTCAGATGATTGCCAATTTTATCTTGAGACAAGCAATATTGTGAGTGATGAAGGAGGGCTAATTATACAGTGGATACAAAACAGTAATGGGAAGGGTAAAGAGTGGCCTGGTGTCATAGAGAGACAATGAGAATACCAGAGACCAGAGGTTTCTCTTTTCCAGTTTCAAAGGAATGAACAACCTTCCATTGAGAAGAGTGTGTTCCCAGCATGGGCCTACCTGGTTTTTGGTGGGGGGCGGTGGGGGAAAGGAAGTTGAATATTTTTAGTGAGAGTTTGTGGCTGTAAGCACTATTCTTTTTCTATTCTTTGTGTGTGTGTGTGTGTGTGTGTGTGTGTGTGTGAAAGTGGTAATTTAATTCCTATCAATTAATACATGAATTTCCTCATATGTAATAAAATTCAATCCTTACACCAAGTGCAGTATACAAAATAGACCATTTAAAATACATATAACAATTTATGCTTTTTCTGCTTATTTGTCATATGGGAGAAAGACCGTACTGAGGGCTGTCATGTCACCAAAATTCATTTACTAATTTGTGGGATTGGTCTGTGCTGGCAGTTTTCAGAAAGTGGCTCCCACCAGCAACATCAGCATCACCTGGGAGCTGGTAATAAACCGTAAGCACAATTCTTGGTCATAAAACAGATGTTCTTGCAAATACAATAGAAATACTTGGATGGAAGCATACTACTGAGATGTTGGGTCAGGGCAGAAGTGATTAAACACTAAGTACACACTTAGGCATATG
The DNA here is from genome assembly GCA_004026545.1 of Mormoops blainvillei. NCBI lineage: Eukaryota > Metazoa > Chordata > Mammalia > Chiroptera > Mormoopidae > Mormoops > Mormoops blainvillei. Next base: position 54,075 of record PVJD01003289.1, on the reverse strand, counting down.
AGAATAGAATTTATTATCCAAATTCATGAAAATAGTAGCTACTTAAACATTAAACCTCTGAAACTCAAGCTCTAAACTTGTCATTTAGATGTTTAAACTATAAATATCTTATGGAAGCAAAATAGACATGTTAGCCAATCAATCCTAAAAGTACAGAGAGAATACAATTAAAAGCATACTATGATACTATAAAGCTTATTATTCATTTTTGCTTTAAGTTAGTATATAGAATTCTATACTTATTAATACTGTTTTCTTTACATCAAACACTAGTATGCAATGTGCCGTATAATAGCAGGCTTGTTTAACAGTATCTTTAGTTATAAATATTAAGAAATTCTTGAATAACCATAACTTTGTTTCTCTAGAGAGGAAATTTGATAAACTGATACAGCAGAACATAGTAAAATTAACATTGTTCAGTATCAAAGATGTGATTTGGGGTAAAAATCAAGTTATGTCTGTGGTCTATGTATGAGTCTTTAAAACCTGAATAAATTACCCCAAGAGTCTTTATCATTAACCTTGGGCAGAAAACTAATGAAACCCCATTATTCAGCTTTGCCTTTCCTTATTTTATTAAGAGCTAAAATGCTAAAGATATAGTTATACCAAAAGCTGATGGCAAGTATATTAATTTAATCTTCTCGTTATCAGCTATCAAAATTTCTCAAAATGTGTAATAATAGAATCAGTGTTAACTATTTATTCTAATAAAGATAACAGTGTGACTTAAAATATATAAAAAGAGTGAACATATTGGATCAAGAAATAGTTCTAATGATTAAAATAGACTTCAGTAGAAGAAAATCTTTAATTGATGTTATTTATAAGAAAACATAAGTGATTTTCACACATATACCTTCAAAGATGTCTAATAAAACTTAATAGAACAGTATCATTAGACTCGACATAAAAATTCAAATCCCTACTATATATAGAGGCTGCTATATATATAGAGAGAGAGAGATTATTATGCTAAAAAAGCCATGTGTATTCTTCAATCATTTCAAAATTAATAGTGCCTGAGGCTCATATAGAGTTGATATCCTTGTCATTATTCAAATTCTTTTAATGTTTATATTGACAGATTCTTATTTTTATAATATTCTATTTATCCCAAAGAGAAGGCATTCTTAGTTACTTAAAAATCAATATTATCACTTGTACTATCTCTACGAAGCTACCACATTCTTCACATTTACCATATGCCAAATCCAACATAACATTAATAATCTTGTTACAAATGTGTTTACAGCCAATATTTATTGATATTTAAATCGTATCTACCTTTTATGTTACTCTTTAATGACTGTCTTCCTGTATTTCCATATTTCTGTCTGGGATTATTTTTCTTCTCCCTAAAGGGCTCTATTTAGAGTTTCTTTTAGTTCAGGTCCTACTGGTAGTGAAGGTTTTCAGCTTTTGTTTGGATGAATATGTGTTTACTTTTACTTCATTTTTGAAGGACATTTTCTCTTTGTGGGAGTGGTGATATAATTTGTATACAATTTACTTTAAAGAGGCCATCGATTAAATTCAAATTTTCAGTTTATGGATTTAGTATTCAATTTTATTTGTCCCTTTAAAGGTAACATGGTACTTTTTTTTTCTTTGACTTTGTGGAAGATATATCTCTTTTCTTCTTATTTTCTTTGTATTTATTCTGATTGAGATTCACACAGCCTCTTGAATATCTGACTTGTGTCCATTTGTGAATTTTGGAAAATATTCAGCCACTACCTTCTCAAATCTCTCTCTCTCTCTTTCTCCCTCTCTCCCTTTTCCTCTAATGGGACTTTAGTAAATAACATGTAAACTTTTTCCACTCTTCTTCCTATTGTATTATTTTCTTATATGTGCTACTATTCAGGTATTTTTCTGGCATGTCTTTCAGTTTACTTAGATTCTGTTCTGTTACAACAAAGTTCCTGTTAAATCTTATCTCTTGAGCACTCTATTTTTGTTATTTTATTTTTTAGTTCTACAATGTGCATTTAAATTTGTTGTTGCATATTTCAATTATCTGATACTATATATCATCTTTATTGATATTTTTACATATTTTCTCTGCTTTCATGAATATGTTGACTAGTTTTAGATGTATCTAAAAATTCCAAAGTCTAGATCAACTGGGTGGTTGTGTTTGTTTTCTTTAGGCTTTAATCCAGTTCTTTTTTTCTTTTTTATAATTTTTTATTGGTATTCTATTACAGTTGGCCCAATTTTTCCCCCTTTGCCCTCCCCCACCTATCCATCCTCCCCTCCTGCTTTCAATTCCTACACTCTTGCCCATGTCCATGAGTCAAACATGTTGTTCGACCAATCCCTTCCCCTTCCTTCCACCATTATTGCCCTCCCCTTCCCCTCTCATCATTGTCAGTCTATTCCATGTTTCCATGTTTCCATGCTTGTGATTCTATTTTGTCCATTAGTTTATTTTGTTCATTAGATTCCTCTTATAGGTGAAATCATATGGTATTTGTCTTCCACAGCCTGACTTATTTCAGTTAGTATAATCTATGGTTCCATCCACGTTCTTGCAAAAGGTAGGAGCTCCTTCTCTCTTTCTGCTGCGTAGTATTCCATTGTGTAAATGTACCACAGTTTTTTGATCCACTCATTTACTGATGGGTACTTAGGATGTTTTCAGCACTTGGCTATTGTAAATTGTGCTGCTATGAACATTGGGGTAAATAAGTTCTTTTGAACTGGTGATTCAGGATTCTGGGTAAGGTGTTGTCATTGAATGCTAGGCCTTATGTATAAAATTTTATAAAGTCCTTGGGCGATTTTTCTTGCTACATAAAGGATTCACCATTACCTTTGCGGGAAGACAGAGAGATTAATCACCTTAATTTCTTTCAGACTCAAATGGCTAAAAGTTGTGTTGCACTTTAAACAAACCTCTACCCACTGGGTCATTTCTGGTTGTGAAGCATAGCCTTCTAGCAGTTCCAAGTAAGTCTGTGGTGTTCTGCAGCTCTTATATGCATTCAAACTGATACGTAAGTTCTCGGGTATCTATTTGTCACTTTTTGGGTCTGCAAAATCACTAGAAGATAATTTTTTGCCCATTTGTTAGTATCAGAACATACCCCAGACACTATGCTGTGATCTTTCGCCTTTTGCTCTGGTCTCAGTATTAGAAAACACACTGCTGGAAATAACATGACGTCATACCAAATGTCAACATGACTCCCGTTTCCCTAGAACTGTGCTCCCTCCTGTCCTTGTTGCCTTAAAAAACCTCACATGCCTTCAACTATATTGAATGTGTTTGCTTATTAATTATTCATATTAACTTGTTGTTATCTTTAGGATAGTTGATCAACTGCAAGATAATTCTTCTTTTCCAAAAGAGGATTATAATATTTTTTTAAGTTCTTCTAACCATTAAATTAAAATTTAAGTATTCTTTTATAAACAGAGCTTTAGTAAACTTTGAAGCAAAATGTTAAGATGTTTGTCTGCCATCAGAAGTATATTTCAACTATTTTCAGTTTCAAGTGACCAAGTACATTAATTCAACCAAAATTCAATTATGCAAATTTCTAATGAGATGAACTACTTATGCTGAAGGAAGAGTTCATCATTTATTCTATAAGAATTTTCCTTTATTTCAATATGACAGGTATTCTTTCCAAAGAATAAATGCACACAAACAGTGGACCCTTGAGCAAGGAGTGGTTAGAGCTACTGATGTGTGTACAGTTAAAAATTTGTATATAGCTTTTTGACCTCCTAAAAACTTAAGTTGCTTCATAGTAGCTGTGGAGCATTGGTTCCAGGACCTCCTGAGATGTGATGCTCAAGTCTCCTGTATATAATCATGTAGATCAAGGCATACAATCAGCCCCCCACAACTATGGACTATCAGCTGAGGGTTAAAGATAGTCCATGTATTTTGTTGAAAAAAAAATTCATACATAAGTTGACTCATGCTGTTCAAACCCCCGTTGTTCAAGGGTCAACTGTATATTTAAATAATTTGGTAAATAGTAAGTAGTCAGCACCTAAAGAACTGTAGTTTTTACAGTGCTCCAAAATCTTTAAAAAATGTATTATATCTCTACCTCCTATAATATATCAAATAAACTTGAGCTTGCTCAATACCTGTAAGTAACAAAAATTAAATGAAAATACAGGGAGTATGAATAATAATTTAAAATTTACTATGTAATGGTCTTCCTAAGTAAGAGGTAAAACCAGAAGCTATCACAAATGAAAGCAATAGATTTAACTAAAATGTTACTCACATACATACCACTTCCAACACTTGGTAGCATAATTGCTTGATCTCTGAATTGGCAGGGATATTTTTCTATTATTCACTGCTGAGGCTTGCTCCCAAGGGCATATAATTACAGTGTGAACACCAAACACTAATTTCCAAAATCTTGAATACTATAGTAATCAGTAGAAACACCGTAGATACAATTTCTCAAATTCATTGTGACATTAAACATATATTCAGACTTGCTTTTACACTTTGCACAATTCCAACTCTCTTGACATTTCAAGAATAAAGTATCTGATTGACCGTTTTTAAATACATCTTTGTAAATAACCTCAATAACTTTGTGCCACATTGCTCCAGGACCTTTCCTTCTATATCTGCACTGAACATCATTAATTAGTAGAGAAAACTTCATACTGTGTACATGTAATTTATTATAAAATTACTAAACCCATAATTCAAATAAACTTTTAATATAGCTTACTCTTATAATCTTATAATAGTTTGGGTTCCTATGCTTAAAAATGATATATGTGCATTAGTTAAGGTTCTCCAGGGAAGCAAAATAACAGAATATATGAGGTCCGTTTGGAAAAAGCACAGCCTTTGTTAATATAACAAGAACGGTTTGTGCCACACTGATGTAAACTGGCAGCCAAAGAGAGTGGACTGGAATGCGCATGCATGAACAATGTCATCTTCACTGTTCTAGTGAGTGCGGGTGGTAGATGCCATTTAGTGAGCATGCGTACTGTGTGGCCATTGCATTCAAAATAACTGAGCAAATAGAGCAACAGATCTGCACTTAATTTTGCATTAAGTTTGAACATTCCTCCATGGGATCTATTCAGATGCTTCAGAAGGCCACAGTTAGGGGCAACTGGTTATTGACAGCTTCATCACGACAATGTGCCTGCTCATGCATCACATCTTATGTAAAGATTTTTTCTTTTTTTTTCTGAAACATCAAATCACCCAGGTGACTCATCCCCTACATCCCAGATTTGGGTGCTGTCTGACTTCTGGCTCTTCCCCAAACTAAAATCACCTTTCAAAGGGAAGAGATTTCAGAGAGTCAATGAGATTCAGGAAAATATGAAGGGAGAGCTGATGGTAATTGGAAGAACTGTGTGAGGGCCCAAGGAGACTGAGTCATCATTGTCCTATGTACAATGTTTCTTATATCTTGTATCTTCTTCAATAAATGTTTCTCTTTTTCATATCAGGTGGCTGGATACTTTCTGGACAGACCTAGTAAAAAAGTCATGTGTAGGTCTGGCCAAAGACTTTTTCTCAAGCTTGAGGCACAATTCCTTCCTTTTTAAAGAAAGCCTTATTCTTTGTGTTTAAGAGTTTCAACTGATTGAATAAGACCCACTCACTTTATGGAGGATAATCTGTTTTACTTAACATTTACTGGCAATAAGTATTAATCATACCTACTTACCCTCACAGCATCACCTAACCTAGGGTTTCACCAAAAGCCTGGTACAGCAGCCTAACATAGTTGACATATAAAATTAGCATCACAATGTGCCTTTCTCTCATGCATGCACACACATGCACATTATAATTTTTAATTGTACATATCTTATAATATAAAAGCATATTGATATATACAATATAAGTTTAGAATCTGGAAAAATATATTAAATTGTAATTTGTGTGTTTTAGTGAGAGAGAAAGAGAGAGGCATATTCACAAAAACAAATATTACCTGATAACTATAACATACTCCTAAATTGGGCACAGTATATATTTAATATAATGTGTTGATACACAGTGTACCATTTATAACATCTACAATATAATATATAATCATATAATGCAGTATGTGATAATAGTGTAATGTATATTATGTATTTTCTTTCCCCAAGAACCAATTAATAGATTTTGCATATTTACTCAAAATTACAAAGAAACATTGTTGAAATTAGATAAATAATAATCCAAATTTTTCTCTGAAAAGAATTACTGAATACACAATTTAAGAATACTATGAATAAATAAGGATTTTCAATGATTATTTTTATGTTGAGTGTATAAAGGCAATCTAGAATAAAAATCTTTAAAAAATGATGTTGATATAATGGAAGTAAAATATTTTGAAGAGAAAAAAATACTAAGCTCAGTGCTGAAGTTATATTATGTTTAAAAAGCATAGTAATATGAACAAAAATGTGGTCTGGAGAGGCTGGGAATAGTGTGGGAAATTAAAAAGCCAAAGAACTGGTGTGTGCAGCCCATGGACATGGACTAAGAGGTATGGGGATGATGGGATGGGGTGCAGGGTGGAGGGGATAAAGGGTGGATAAATGGGACAACTGTAATAGTATACCCAATAAACTATAAAAATAACCATGTAAAACAGCACACAATTTCATTAGAAATCAGCAAAAGACAAAATAAAACCACAATCACACACACACACACACACACACACACACACAAAGCATAGTAATGTGGTATTTTAATGAGCTCCTAATGTATATTTTTTAAACTTTTTCTTTTAATTACCTTTAAATTGGGGAAAATAAAAATAATTTTATTTAAAGAAACTAAATATAGATTATTATTGTGAATAGGGTAGAAATTGAGAGTTGCTTGTTATGATCCAGAGAGTCATAAGAAGCAACCAGAGGGTCATACAATTTAGAAATTTTTAAACAATACATCCCAACCCAAGTTGGAATAGACTTATATTTAGAATCTTCCTGTGTACATTCCCATTAATAATCTTAGATAAACAAATACATTAAAACTGTACTAGCATCATACAATTTGAAAATCACTACTGAAGTGAGTCATAGCTACTTTTTGGTGTGTGCTTTGAAAGTCATGTTTAGCTCACTGGACCATGAGATGTGGATGCCTTTAAAACATTGGTTCATGAAAAAAAGGAGGAATCTACAAGGAGCAAGACAAGAGTAGCAAACATTGAACTTGTTCTGGAGATGTAAAGGAAAAGAAACATACCCATTTCACCTGATTTTGTATCCTTATATCAAATTATACTCAACAGAATATCTAATTTTATATTTTACTATATCTACATATATGTACTGGTATTTGTACAATTCATGTTATAACTTGTACAATTATAAGGTGAGGATAACGCAAATTAAAATCACAATGAGATATCACCACACACTGCCATGATGGCTATTATCAATAAATCAACAAACAACAAGTACATGTGGAGAAAAGGGAACCATTTTGTGCCATTGAGGGCAATGCAGATTGGTGCAGCTATTGAGGAAAACAGTATAGAGTTTCCTCAAAAAATTAAAATGGGACTGACTTATGACCCAGCAATCTCACTTCTGGGAATATATCCTGAGAATCACAAAATACCAATTTGAAAGAATATATGCACCCCTATGTTCATAGCGGCATTATTTATAATAGCCAAGGTCTGGAAACAGCCCAAACAATCATTAGTAGATATATGGATAAAAAAACCTGTGGTACATTTACACAATGGAATACTACTCAGCCACGAAAAAGAAAAATGTACCCTTTGCAACAGCATGGATGGAACTGGAGAATATTACGCTAAGTGGAATAAACCAGTCACAGAAAGAAAATTACCATATGATCTCACTCATAAAGTAAATGGACAAATATAATAGAACCAGAGGCATGGATAGACGAACAGACAGAGAGATCTCAGAGAGGAGTGGGCGGGGGTACTGAAAGAGATTAACCAAAGAAGATTAGCCAAAGAACATATATGCATGCACACAAAACCCATGGACACGCGGCAACAATGTGGTGAAGGCCAGGTTTGGGGTGAGGGATGGGGGTTTGGTGGAGGGGGAAAAACAGGGAGGGAATGGGAAATATCTGTAACAGTGTCAACAATTTAAAAATTAAAAAATAAATTAAAAAATAAAATTATGTACATGCAAGGAAATAAAAAGTGTGGATAATGTAAAAACTTTTAAAAAGTATGCCCAGTAACATTTACCTAATAAGAAACATTTTCATGTTTAAAAAACACAGAAGATGGTAAAATGAAGTTTAAACACTTATTTTAAAAGAGATGATTATAGAAGCATAATATTGAGCTAGATGGAAGGAAATCAAACAGATTAATCTCATTACTAAAAAGTCAACAGGAAGAAAGAAATTATATAAACAAAACATCTGGATAATTGAAGAGAAACTAATCAACATAGTAAGAAAAAATGTGTCTGCCCTCTGAATTAGGAAGGCACATTAGAAAGGGAATAATCAGAACACTGAAAATGATTGCTGGCACATTCTCGTAGCATACACATGTTCTCCCTAAGGAGACATATAATTATAACAAATTGTATTCTAAATATGTATCTGTAATTTGGTAGACATGAGTTTTCTTGTCAATTTAAAGATTTTGAAGTCACAAAAATGTGTCTTTTAAAAGCTTAGCATTTTGGGTTCCTTTGTATATATTCCCAGAAGTGGGATAGCTGGATCAAAGGGCAGATAAAATTTTATTTTTTTTAGGTATCTCCACACTGCGTTCTACAGCACAGAGCCTGCCCCAACCTGCATTTCCACCAACAGTGCAAAAGGGTTACCCTTTCTTCACATCCTCACCAGCACCTGTTTGTTGAGTTATTGATGACAGTCATTCTGACAGGTGTGAGATATCTCATTGTGGTGTAAAATTGCATCTCTCTGATGACTAGTGACACTGAGTATCTTTTCATATGTCTATTGGCCGTCTGTATGTCCTCTCTGGAGAAGCGTCTGTTCAGATCCTTTGCCAATTTTTAATTGGATTATTTATGTTTTGGTGTTGAGTTTTGTAAGTTCTTTATAAATTTTTGATATTAACCCCTTATCAGATGCATCGACAAATATGTTTTCCCATTTTGCATATTGTCTTTTGAGCGGTGGAAAAAAACCCATCTCAATCGGTGTATTGCATCAAATGGAGAGTACTTGGCAGGTGACTGAAGTTTAAACACATAAGAATAAATACAAATTTTTTTTATAAATAAATTGCATTCTGTGTTTTGTTTTGTTTTTTACATTGCTGATGATTTCCTTTGTTGTGCAAAAACATTTTAGTTTGATGTAGTCCCATTTATTTGTTGTTTTTTTTTTGTTTCCCTTGCCCGGGGAGATATATCTGAGAAAATATTCAAAATAACTTAAGTACCCCTATGATCATTGCAACATTACTTACAATCACTAAGATATTGAAGCAATCCAAGTGTCCATCAGTAGGTAAGTGGATAAAACAGTTGTGGGACATTTACACTTTGGAATACTACCCAGCTATAAAAATGAATTTTTTACATTTTTCAACAGCATGGATGACCTGGAGAACATTATGCTAAGTGAAATAAGTCAGGCAGAGAAAGACAGATACCATATGATTTCACCCATGTGTGGAATCTAATGAACAAACTAAACTAACAGGGAAAATAAGGACAGACTCGCAGATGGAGAACAGGTGACAGCTAGTTGGAGTGGGAGGTTAAGTGGTGGAGGGACTGAGCAAAAAGAAACAAGGACTCATGGACGTGGACAATAGTATGGTGATTGCTGGGGGGAGGGGAATATAAGAGGACTGAATGGTAATGGGAATAATACATTAAAGATTAAATTTTAAAAATAAAATTAAATTAATCAGAAAAAATAAAAATATAGAATCTTAGCTTCTTTGGGGAAATATAGGTTAATTTTTCAATCATTGAACAAAACACTAATTAATTACTAAAATAAGCTATTTAATATTGTTTTTATAAGACACATAAAATAGTATTTGTACTATTATATATTTATATAATATAATGTGGAAGTGTAAAACCAGTCACATAATTAAATAACCTATTCACAACTGTGGGGTGAGGATGCCCAAGTACTCTCTGTCACATTTTCCACTTTGGTTGTTAGAGCCAAGAAGTAAAGACAAGTAGGAATGCATCCATGTTTATAGGAAATTATGTTTATTGAGTTTGCTGTAGTGGGGAACATATACTCCAGAGGAACTGAAGATGTCTCAAGAAAGTTCAAGTTGTGAGACTTCTTCTAAGATTTAGGATTGTGATAGTGTTATTAGGAGGCAAAAAATAATGGAGAGACGGATATCAGACACCATCAAGAAATAAGGGCAATTAAACTATTGAAATTGTTAATAATTTGATTTGTAAGACAAGAGGTGAAAAGTGGGCTATTGTATTGATTATTTACAAAATGGAACTATTTAATCATTTTTGTGTTACCAAGTGGCCTTTTGCCTGTCATACTCTGCATAACCATACCAATGTAGACTTTTCTGAGCTTCACAGCTTCCAACAAAGGTATTATTTGCTTTTTACATAAAAGCTAAATCATCAAAATTCTTCACATCTCTTTAACTAGTTTTGTCAAGATAAATTAAATAATAAAATGGCTCTGGCATTACTGTACATTTAAACATAACAAAAATTTCACTCCTATATATTCGAGAAGTTACTATAAATTATTTATATATTTTATTTATTATTAATATATTATACTTATATTAATATATATAATCCATTTAAAAGTTATTTTTGTGAAAGTTACTTTGGTTACTTTGATGAAGGCATCAGTTTTCCCCCAGGACTCTAATTTTTATAAGACCATTTGTTGAAGGACCTTCTCTACATTGCCACTTTTTCTTGTAGATAAAGTACCTGTTTCTGGACTCTCTATTCCACTGATCTCTTTGTCTCTCCTGAACCAGTACCACAGTCTTAATAAATTTATCTTCAATATAATTATTGATGATCACATTGTATTTCTGTAAATCTGTCCTGGCTACTTTTACATTAGCATTTACATAAACACTAGAATCTATTTTTTTTCAATTTCCACTAAATTTAATTAAGAATATATTGATTCTATAGATTTATGTGAACTGACACCTCTAGATTATTAGTTATTTTATTTAACAAGCATAATGTATATCAATAATAATTTAAAATTTTCTGTATTGGTATAACTCAAGAATGACTTATAACCTGTTTTGCACATCTTTTGTCTAATTTATTTCCATATATTTGATATTTTGATGTCTCAGTTCAGTGATGTAATAAAACAGGACATCTAAGTAAACAATATAAACATAAATAAATAATATAGTACCAAAACATGGGACCACCTAAACATCCCTTTCATTCATGATCTCATACTCTGTCCCCAGATTGAGCAATGTTCCTACTTTTATTCACAATTATTTTATGTTCTATATACCTCTACCAAATGAGCATACATTCTTAAATACCACAGATTGGTCTGTCCTGTGTTTTACAATTTTTATAAATGCAGTTCTACAATAAGAAGTATTTCACTCAATATTAAGTTGAATCCCATCTATATTTTTATGTGTTGATGTACTTGTTTTTAAATTTTTTTCATTGCTATTTAGTTAGCAGCATGCAATTAATTTAACCATTTTACCTGCGTTATATGAGGATTTATTTTAGTTTGTAGATAATATAATGATATTTGCTTTATGTGTAGTTTTTAGATATACATGGGTATACATACTTGTTGAGTATAATGTAAGAGTAGAATTCTCTGACATTTAGCTTTATTTAAAGTGATTATTCTGATTAACTTACCTCAATGTGCAATTTTATATATTTTTTTAACTTTTTATTTTTTTTTTATTTTTTGGCTTATAAACAATATAAATTTTATTGTACTTTTCATTACCATTAATCCCCTTTATACCAGCCTCCTCATATAATCACCACACTGCTGTCCACGTTCATGAGTCCTTTCTCCTTTTTGTTCTATCTCAGCACCCCCTAAACACCCAACCCTGAACTGTAAGCCTACTCTCTATCTATGAGTCTGTCTTTAGTTAACTTGTTAGTTCAGTTTGTTCATTAGATTCCATATATGAGTGAAATCATATGTCTTTGTCTGACTCTCTTATTTCTCTTAGCATAATGTTCTCCAGGTCCATCCACACTGTTGCAAAGGGTAAAATTTCTTCTTTTGTATGTCTGAGTGGTATTCCGTTATGTAAATGCCCCATAGTTGTTTTATCCACTCACCTACTGATGGACACTTAGGTTGCTCCTGTGTCTTGGTCACTGTAAATAATGCTACAATAAACACAGGGATGCTTATGTTCTTTTGAATTAGTGTTTTGGATTTCTTTGGATAAATTCCCAGAAGTGGAATCTATGCCACACATAAGGATAAATTCAAAGTAGATTAAAGACTTAAATGTTAGACCTAAAAATATAAAATTCCTAGAAGAATACATAGGCAGTAAAATCTCAGACATTGCTCTTAGCAATAAATATATTTTTTGTATATATCTCCTCAGGCAAGGGAATCAAAACAAAAAATAAATAAATGGGACTACGTCAAATTAAAAAGTTTCTCCACAGCAAAGGAAACCATCAACAAAATATGAAGAAAACTCACAGAATGGAAGAACATATTTTCTGATACATTTAATGGGAGTTAACATCCAAAATTTATAAAGAACTTATAAAACTCAACACCAAAAAAACAACAGCAACAAAACAATCCACTTAAAAATGGACAAAGAATCTGAATAGGCACTTATCCAAAGAGGACATACAGATGGGCAATAGATATATGAAAAGATTCTCTGAGTCACTAATCATCTGAGAAGTACAAATTAAAACCACAATGAGATATCATCTCATACCTGCCAGAATGGCTATCATCAATAAATGAACAAATATCAAGTGCTGGCAAGGAGAAAGGGGAACCCTTTTTCACTGTTGGTGGGAATGCAGACTGGTGCAGTCACTGTGGAAAGCAGTATGGAGATACCTAAAAAAATTAAAAGTGGACCTTCCTTATGACCCAGCAATCATACTTCTCTTTTAGTTATAAGATTTCCAGTTTATCCACAACTTCACCAACTCTAGGTCCTGTAATGTTTGAGGAGGTTTGATTTAGGTTTCCCTGTTGACTGCTAAGATTGAGAATGTAATTGAATGCTTATTGATCATTTGACTATTTTAGTAGAGTGTCTATTCAAGTTAAAGTTCAGGGTTTTATTTGATTACAATTCATTAACTTATTTATTTTTAGCATTTTTAACATATTACTTCAGGACTTGCAAACATCTTTCCCCACTCTGTTTTTCTCTTTATTCTCTTAATGGTGAGCTATTGTGGCATGAAGCTTTGTTAACTTAGACATTCTACCAAGCTTTCCATTTATAATTAATATGTTTATTTTAAGAAACTCATCTTCTAAGAAATAATAAAAATATTTAACTCTTCCCCTCAAAGCTTTATTGTTTAGCCTTTTACATTTAGGTTAACAATCTAATTGGTTTAGAATTTTGTATATCGTTTGAGGTAGAGACTAAATTTCTTTATTTTTCATGTGATTATCCAATTGACCCACGCTGTTTATGGAAGACATTGTCATTAATGACTCTTTTCTAATGCACATTTGTGGGCTTTTTCCATAAATTATATATGTAATGATTTATTTTTGAACTGTACTTTATCCTATTGGTCTCTCCAAAACTAAACTGTCTTAATTGCCATCACTTTATAAGAAGTTTTGATATTTAGTTAAATGAATAGTTCCGTCTTGTTCTGCACAATTGTCTTGGCTATTTTATATCCTTTGAATCTACACATAATTTGTAAAATTAATTGTCCATTTAACACACACAGCACATAAAAAGACTTCGCTGAGTATCATTGTACTTCCTTGGTTTTGTAATTTCTTTAGAATAAATTGAAAATCTTATAAGGTGAGTGCTCCAAACCATAAACATGGTATATTTCCCCATTATTTAGATCTTTTAAGAATTCTTTTAATAATATTTTGCAATTTTTATGACAGATTATACAAATTTGAAGTAACATTAATTCTTATATATTTGATTTGTTTTAATGTTATTTGATATGGTACATTTTTAATTTTAGTTTTTTTTTAAATCTTTGTTACTATTGTTTAAAATAAAATTTAGGACCTTCTTGAAACAAAATTTATCTATTGCATGCCTCGTTCCACCATCCTGGACATTGTCTTGTGTATATACCAATAAAAACACAAAGTGTGGAATGCACAAATTACCAAGTGCTTTTCAGGTCTCTGATTATAGTACTATTATCAACATTATTATTTTTACCAATAACATGCACAAAATAATTTAATTTAAAAATAAAAATAAATTATGCCTAGTCTGTGGGTTTGGTCTGTGGCCAGGGTGCCTACAAGAGGCAATTGTTTGATGTTTCTCTCTCACATCAATATTTCTTTCCTTCTTTTTCTCCCTTCCCTTCTCTCTAAAAGAAATAAGCATGAACTCAGGTGAGGATAAATTTTTTAAATAAAAAATTAAAATAAATCTTCTATAAGGTACAACGACACGAACCCCTGTAAAGCATGTTCATAAGTATTGGTTTAAGAGATGGCAGGAGCCAGATATTGGAACACCATGGTTCCTAGATTCTGTAATGTAACAGTAATTGCTATAAGGTGTCAGTCTCAGGTAGAGAATTAAATTGAAAGGCAGCCTACATTTACACAATGGAATACTACTCAGCTGTAAAAAAAGAAAAATTTCCCCTTTGCAACAGCATGGATGATTCTAGAGAATATTACGCTAAGTGAAATAAACTAGTCATACAAAGAGAAGTACCATACGATTTCACTCATATGTGGAATCTAATGAACAAACCGAACTAATAGGCAAAATGGACACAGGCTCATAGATAGAGAGCATGATGACAGCTCTGGGGAATGGCTGTTGTGGGGGTGGATGGATGGAGCTAAAAAGAAAAAAGAACTCATGGATGTGGACAACAGTGTGGTGATTGCAGGGGGGAGGGGCTGGGTGGAGAAGGAAGAGGGTATGGGGGATAAACAGTATGGGAAAAATACAATAAAATAAAAAAATACATAATGTATATTTTATATGGTATTATATGTTATTTCTTTTTGTCTTCTAAAAATTCTACTTAAATTATAAAAACAATATGACATGGTTATATAAAATCTGGGGGAAAAAGAAGAAAATGACCCATAATTCTCTGTAATTATTTTCACATTTTCACTTTTATTTTGTTGACATCATTGGGCACATACAACTATTTATCTTTATTTTTATATAGTAATATTTCCTCTTTCATATTTTCCATAATGGACTTCATATGAAATGGTCATAGGACAGTTCACAGAATAGATACAGTAAAACAAATTGAGCCAAGTTCTTGGTGATGGGACTCTAACTTATTTATACTTTTCAAAACAAATAATGCTATACCAAATGTTCTTGTACCTATTTCTCTATATTTTGTATTATTTCTATGATTTAGGACACCTGAAGTGAAATTATTGTATCAAAAACAACAACAACAACCACAAAAACCTGTATTATATTATGCTTCTTAAAACACCTACCAGAATTTATCTCTCACATTTCACCCTGATTTTCCAGACATCAGCAATAAATGAGTGGTACTCTGTAGCATCTTTACTAGCTCTTGATATAATTTTTAAGTTGCTAAGTAGTGAAAGAACTTGTTTTATTTTTATTGAAACCTAAATCACTTTTTAAGCTAAGACATTTTCTCTAGTAGCTTTGAATGTGAATATATAGTTGCATATAAATCATTAATTTCTTTCATAAAAACAGCACTATGGATGCACTTGTATTTAAAATTCCAGTTAGAACAATGGTGAATTTAGTGTACAGTTTTGGAGATTTTACAAGATTCCCCTTGGGCAACAGAAGTCACACAGAGGAGCTTTCTTGATTTCTGAGCCAAATATTTTTTCAGGTATCAATGCACCAGTGAAATTAATCTACCTTAATTCACCTTCTGGCCACAATTACTTACAACCTATCCATATTTAATATATATTATCACTTATCCAAAGACCACAAAAGTCTCGCCAAATCATAGCTCTGAACTTGGAGTCCAAGATCTTGTGATTTACATTTGGTCCAGATGTGATGCCATGTGTGTGGCTCCTCTTGATCTAGATACTTATGAATTTAAAAGACCAATTATCTGCTCCTTATACACCCAACACACAATGGGGATTACGGGAGAGGATAATGTATAAGCACTTCAGTTGAATAGCGGAAAAGTGTAAGACTGTTCTCACTGGCCCAGAGCCGTTCTACAATCCAGCAGGCACATTTGGCAGGCATCCAAAGTACTGGGGCAAGAAATGTTCCTTATTTTGGTTGCGCCTCTTGGAAATAGACTCTCAAGTCCATTTTGCGCTACTTTTGCTTCGATCCTATTGGGGATTCTCCATTTTTACCCTTCTTGGCCGCTTGTGAATAAGGCATTGGTTTATATGCTCTTGGAGTAGAAATTTCAGCCTATTTGCAGCCTGGAGAAAATTGGAGGTCTAAGGCATATTTCCAGCTTGAATGTCCTAGTGCATTGTAATCCAAAATGGAAGCACATTTTCTGATACAGTCCCCTTGAAAACATGTTTCTTACAAATTTGAATTTGCCCCATTCCATATGTCAGGAGTCACCCTCACATTTTTTAAGTTATGCCTCTCCGTTCTTATGTAAGCGCTGCAACTCCGGGCTTGTGATACTGCTGAGTCCAGGCCCTTAAGTCTCTGAGAAGCGTTTTTACCTGAGAAGGCATATCACTGACTGTTCCAATGGTAATAACAAAGGAAGTTACAGTCATAGCTTCAATGTAGTCTTTGCCCCCAGGTTGTATTTTACTTTGAGAGGCTTTCTTGTTGAAAGGGATTAGAGGTAAGAAAAAAAAGTTTTATTTTCCACCTTAAAGAGTCTCTAGCTTCTCCTATTTTTTCTAAATTTTGCTTGTAATTTTTTTTTGTTCTTATGTTTCTGAATCCTGTGCTTCTCAAAGAATCGAAATCACCAAAAAATCAAAATTTAATGTCCCTTTATCTTAGTCCACCTTTTAAATAGATTGAGAATTCATATTGATAATAGATATACTGTCAGAAAAAATTTTGCCTCACATTTTTGCAGAAAAGATAAAAGCACCTAAAAGCAATTTTTAGTTAATTGGTATGGCTTTTATTTAAAACTTTAAACTTTATTTTCCATTTGCTCTAAATAGTACTTACTTTTGTATCTCTGTGGAAATGTATATTAGTACAAAAGACAGATAGGACATCTAAATATAAAAGCTGAAATATATTATTCTCACATGTACAATGTGTTTGGTTGATTCCATCTATTAAATTTCATCCTAGTATATTTAAAAATGGATGAGACATTATTTGCTTTTTAAATATGCCCATCAAAGATCCTGAGAAGAATAAATCTTTCACTAATGGACACCAAACTAAGTATACTTATTATTTTATTCTATGCCACTATAATAATGCTGCTAGTTTTCATTTTATGATTCCATCATAAAAAATCTCAAAATAATTTTTAACTCTAAATGCAGTATAAAATTATTTTGAAGTTCATATTACATAGGTTTTATAATATCTGTGACCAGGAAATTATCTGAAATGATTCATAACCTTTAGAAAATTGATATGTTTTTGGTGTCCGAATTTGCTTACAAAGAATTGACATAACCGGAAGGATATTCATGTCAAATTTACCTTTAATTCTTTCTTTAATCCATTCTCTTTTCTCCATTTCCAACTATGTCTTCTACACCCAAGAAACTATGACTTCTCACCTAATCCATTGTAGTGCCTTGGTAACTAGTTCCCCTAAATCTATTCTTACTTTCTTTCAGTCTTTTTCCACATGTAAGAGTAATAGTTACACACTACATTTCTTTTCATTGCCTCCACTTCTCAAATTTTATTTTAAGCGATTTATATATCAATCACTATTATTAGGTTTAGCCAAACAACGCCATAGCAATAAGTATAGCAGTGTGTGTGTGGGGTGGGGAACCCTAATAGCCATAGCAATCTTGAAAAAGAAGAACAAAGTAGGAGGGATCACAATACCTGATATCAAACTATACTACAAGGCCACTGTAATTAAAACAGCCTGGGACTGGAATAAGAATAGACACATATATCAATGGAACAGAATAGAGAACCCAGAAATAAACCTATGCCTTTATGGTCAATTAATATTTGACAAAGGGGGCATGAGCACATGATGGAGTAAAAAAAGACTCTTCAATAAATGGTGTAAGGAGAACTGGACTGTTACATGCCAAAAAAAAAAGAAAAAGGAACTAGACAACTAACTTATACCATATACCAAAATAAACTCAAAATGGATAAAAGACTTAAATATTATAGCACTGGCTGGTGTGGCTCAGTGGATTGAGTTCTGGCCTGTGAACCAAAGGGTTGCCGGTTCTATTCTCCATCAGGGCACATGCCAGGTTTGCAGGTCAGGTTCCCAGTGGAGGATGTGCTAGAAGCAACCACACATTGATGTTTCTCTCCCTCTCTTTCTCCTTCCCTCCCCTTCTCTCTAAAGAATAGATAAATCATTAAAAAAAAAAGACTTAAATATGTCAGGATACCATAAAAGTCCTAGAAAAAACATAGGCAGGAAAATTTCAGATACCCCACATAGAAATATTTTTGCTGATATTATCTCTTAGGACAAAGGAAATAAGGGGAAAAATAAACAAATGAGACTATATTAAATTAAAAATCTTTTGCATGGCTGGAGAAACCATCATCAAGATTAAATGGGAATGAACTGTGGGGGAGAACATATTCACCAATGATATATCAGACAAAGGTTTAATCTCCAAAATATATAAAGAACTCATACGACCCACAACAGGAAGACAAACAATCCAATTAAAAAATGGGCGAAGGACCTGAACAGACACTTCTCCAAGGAGGACATACAAATGGCCCATAGACATATGAAAAGATGCTCAACATTGCTCCCCATCAGAGAGATGAAGGTTAAAACCACAATGAGATACCATTTCACACCTGTCAGGAAAACACCAAACAACAAGGGCTGGCAATGAAGTGGAGAAAGGGGAACCCTTTTACACTGTTGGTCGGAATGCAGACTGGTGCAACCACTGTGGAAAACAGGGTGAGATTATCTCAAAAAACTAAAAATGGAGCTGCCTTTTGACCCAGTGATTCCATTGCTGGGAATATACCCTAAGAATCCTGAAACACCAATTCAAAAGAACTTATGTACTCCCATGTTCATAGCAGCACAATTTACAATACTTAAGTGCTGGAAACAGCCTAAGTGACCATTAGTTGATGAGTGGATTAAAAAACTGTGGTCCATTTATACAATGGAATACTATAAAGCAGAAAGAAAGAAGGGATTCCTACCCTTTGAAACAGCATGGATGGAACTGGACACTAGTACTAGTAAGTGAAATAAACCATTTGGTGAAAGACAGATACCAAATGATCTTACTTATAAGAGGAATCTAATGAACAAAATAAACCAATGAGCAAAACAGAGCCAGAGACAGGGAAACAAGGAACAGACTGACAGCTACCAGAGGAAAGAGGGGAGAGGGGGGAATGGAGGAAAAAAAGAGAAGGAATTAGTCAAAGAACCAAAAATTGGTAAAAATGTAATAGAATAAACAAGAATAAAACTAAAAAACTAAAAAAATAAAATACAATAACATTTTCCCTAATAAAAGGTTTTTCTTTAACAAAAAACAAGGCTTGTTTGGTAATCCCGCAGTGTCATCGGGAAACCAGGTTCTTCTTTTTTACTCCACCATCTTCAGTACTGAACAGCTTCACAAAATCTTCTCTTAATACAAAATAGCTGACATAGTACCAGCAATTACAAAACCCATAGTGCACTGACAAAAGGGCAATAACACATGCAAAGGAGGTGCCCATTTTAAAGGACACAGACTCCAGTCTAACCCAAGAAGATAATACCATCATAGAGTAGCTACAGTTCTAGGGTTAAGTGCATTTATTGCTAATACTCACAACAATTTCATAAGATATGTACCATTATGACCATCTTCCATGGACTAAGCAGTTCAGAGGGGTTACATGTGACTTGCCTAAGTGCACTCTGCACGTGGTAAAACTGGAGTTCAAACCTAGGTAAGTCAAACTCCAGAGCCTTTGCTCTAAACCACTACGTGAAACTGAATAGTAAGAGGCATAAATGGTATTTTCTTCTGTGATTACCATACAAATCACTTCTTGTGTGAGAGCATGTTGCTCATCAGTAAATCCCATGTACTCCTTCTTTTCCTGGGTACACAGTAAGAATGCATCTTTTCAGCCTCTTTTACATGATCTGTGTTGCTTTGATTGAACTCTGGCTTATGGGATGTGAGTGAAAGTAATATCAGTTTCAAGCCAGGTCTACAACCTCCCACTTTGCTATTTACCTGCTGGGTTAGAGGGAATCCAAAGGATCTGCAAAAGATCACAACCACAGATTGATAGGTTGTGGTCCCGGAACCATTGCATGGACCAGAGTCCCAGGAGGCACCTTTGACTTCTCTTGAGTAAGGAGTAAAGTTTTATTTCATTAAGTCACTGAATTTGTATTGCTAATTGTGATGGCAAATACCTTATCATAACTAATATACTCTTTTCCCCTAGGTATTTTATTTTAGTGAAATTCTTTCTTCATTAAGGATGTTTAAGAAATGGAAAGAAATATTCCTGTCAAATATTCCACAGCTTTTTCTATTTCAAACTTATTGACCTTAATTGCTTTGGACATGATCAACCAGCAATCTTCCTCAGGGGAGTCCAGCAGTTTATTAGTTCTTTACATGTGTTCACGAGGGGCTCTCTCAATATCATCCTCCTAAGTGGTTTCCGCCTAAGACCCTTTATGACCAGTGCAAATGTTTCTGAAATTAGGTCAGAATAATGTGTTAACTAGACTTTTTCTCAAATTCTTATATCCAAAGTCAAAATTACACATCTTTCAATTTCCCTTCCATATTTTTCAAATATTATCCAGTATAGTCTCAGAGGATCTGCAAAATATCAATTTATAATGTTAAGATATTCCAATAATAAAATGTCAAACACAGGGTGTCCTCTTATTTTAATTAAAAAAAACCCTAACCAAATTCCCTGGGAAAAGGAGTCTCAGATTCAATTATCTTGCAGATGAAAATATAATAATGTCAAACATGAAGGAATTAAAATCTGAAATCAATGTTTAACCATATTTGAGTTTAAAAGATGAAGAAATTTGAGTCTATTATACATTCACCTTCTACTTCATTTTATCCTGAAAAAGAGGATAAAAGGAATCAAGTCCATTTCAAAGTTGCTTCTTGATCTAGCATCCCTTGTAACAGGTATGGTCCCCTCAAAAACTTAGAAGTTGAATCAGTTTAGTTAAAAGTATCTGATAAGTCTTATGTTTTCAAGAGCTCAAAGTGTTAGTAAGACACACTTTATGTTTTTCAGCTCTGGTGCCACCCATGCAAAATGCAGGAAATAGTCGATTTCCAGCTCCTTGTGCAGTTATCCCAAGTAGAATCCTCCACCCATAAAACAACTTTAGCCTAATATTCCAACTAGTATTAACCCAGTAGTTTCCAATGACCACAGCGGGGAGTCAAAATTTGAAAGAAGATGGTGAACTAACATCAAAAACATCGAAAACAATTCCATATATGCCAGTGTGAACTCAAACTAAACTAGCAGAAATTTTCAATACAATATTTAGTTTTGATGTTATACATTTTAAATTATGGGATTAGGAAGGTCCCCTCTGTCTCCTCTCTCTCTTCCCTCCAACACTAAGATAAGAGATGTTGTTACCTTCTCCCAAGTTTTAGACATGAACAAACTGAGAACTCCAGTCAACATATCTTATTTAAGTGAATTCTATTTCCATCTAGAATATTCAAATGTCTTTATTTTTATTTATTATTTGTAGCCCATGTTTTTGCAATCCCCATTGTAAGTTGTGAGTTTTAAATAATGTAATAGTTTCCACACTCCTATGAATATGGATGTTTACCCCTGTGCTATAATGGCTTATTCTCTACTTTCCGCCTATGAGTTTGTTTAGCTTTAGGATTATGTATATGTTGTGTATACTAAGCAACACAGAGCCCATGTGAAGGCACAGGTTGAAACTATGAAACCTGTGAACCCGCTTAGTTCCTTTCAGAGTCTCTTCTTGGCCCACATGGAAAGCAATTTGAGCCAGTAAAGATGCCTACTTAGGCTGACAATAAAATTTTTGAGAATTACCCTACTGTTCTTTAACCTAGAAAATTCAGGTGTTTTGAAGTTTAGGCAACAACTATGTTTTGCTAACCAATACCTAACTTAATGTAAGTCCACCTCCACCTCATCTGCAATGCTAAGACAAATTTTATCCATGTTGTTCCAGGTCAGGAGCCTGAGAGCTAGAGAGTTCGTGTGTGCTCAAAATATATGTTTTAAAAAATACTTGCCTTGCTGGGGATAATGCCATTGACTTTTGTATAATAGGCTTTAACAACACAAGCTTCTGTGGATTACTTTCTGAATGCTGATCAGCCATCATTGCAGAGGCAATCATATGGCCTACTTTTGGCTAGTCCCCCATGGTCTCTGCTTTGGTTGTCTTCCTCAATTATTTTAATGTTACCTAGAAACAAACACTTTTTTCTGAGACCTGAAGTCTGTACTATATTTGAGGCATTCATCAGTTCCTTTAAGTCTGGTTGCCTTTATAAAAACAGCCATTCACCTTCAAAGTCATAAGACACGGTACCGAAACACCAACAAGGTGCTCACATGATCAGGATCTTAGTTATACAAGCAAAGCTCATTGACACAGTTTTCAGGCATTTCATGTTAATGTGTCCCCAAAATTCCACTTTGTCTATTTTCCAGTTTGTCTCTTCCATACATCAGGATTTGGGACCTTATTCTATATTGGTATATTTTGTACCCTTCACTTCAATTTAGTACTAAGTACTGAATTAATTAAAAATAATAAAAGTTTATACAGATGAACACATTTTTAGAAGAAGGCTTGGTTACATGCAGTGTTTTCTTTGTCATGTTAGTAGTTATGTAATGTACAAAAGCTCATTTTAATTTTTAGATATTGGAGTTTGCAATAAGAATGTTAATATAAGAAAATAGAAAGGGAAGAAGATAAGGTGGGAAAGAAGGGGAAGGACCTAGTCAAAGAACAAATATAAATGACCATGGACATGGACAAGAGGGTGGGGATTGGCTGTAGGAGTGGGGTTGGACAGGGCATGGGAGAGCAACGGGGGAATATTGGAACAACTGTAATAAAACAACAATAAAAAGAAGAACAAGAAAGTAATATTAACATCTATTTTTATTGTCATCACGAGACATAATTCAGTCACATACATGTAATTTTTGACTGTGATAAAACATGGTGCTAGAATATTCTCTGCTTTGCCTTCAACTTCGGACATTAGTCTTAATGGTGGATATCATGGATTCATTTGTTAAATTAAACTATCAGGTGATGTTCAAGAATATGCTGACATTTGTAGACAACTAGGGCAACTAATCAGTACAATCGAAATCATGGAAGTTGTGTTTTGTAATCGTCTCGGCCGTGTTTTATTCTCAGGTTGGCATGATATTTGAAGTACGTATTAACTTGGTTATTTCTGCTTCATATGTGCTGCCTGAGTAATGGTCCCTTATACTCACATAAACCACATCCCTTATTTCTAGAGATACTTCTAGAGACAATAAAATCCTTTATGTTGTAAATTAAGGTATTCGAAAAGGATATTGTTTTAAAGTCATTACACTGAATACTTTGCAAAGTACAATAGTTAGTGCCTCCTGTAATAAGCAAAAGTTTTTAGTCAAGTAAAGTTGCTTGTTTTGATACTTTAGGATAAAACACTTAAGGTAAGTTTTGTACTGGTTGTCAAATCACATTCTGATATTCCCTGTTGGGCTCCTCTTCACTGAATTGTTTAAATATTTTACTTTTCCTAATTGGTAGCTACTTAATTTGTTATCATGTTAGTGTTCTTCTTTTATTCTCCCTTTTTTAAATATTTGCAGAATCATTTCCTCTTAACAACACAGAATGTTTAAATAAAAATTCCCCTGAGTTAATATTTCTTTTGTACATTGACTTTATCTTCTTTTTCTACATTGCTTTACACTTCAAATGTAAATTTAGTCCAAGGTGTCTTGTTAAACCACTGTCCTCATGACAGGGACATAAAACGCATGACATGAATTTTAGGAAAGTAAAAAAGCACATCTCAATGTCCTCCTTGCAGAATTACCTAACTTATATGATTGTTGTGAAAATTAACTCATGCTATATAAATGTCAGTTTTATAATTATTACTGTAATTATATCTACTACTATATGCTGTAAAATGCTAAACTGAAGGTTAATAAAATTTAAAAAATATCAAGCTAAATTTTAAATTAAACATTTTATTTCAAATATTTATCATTTTTATCTCCTGTGAGGGATGCAAAATTGTCATTTATACAATGTAGGAAATAAAATATTTAGTTAACTTCACATTACTGCCTGAACAGAGATTTTTTTCCAAAGTATGTGTTGGGAGAAGTTATAGAGATTTAATTTTGCAAGGACTTAGAAAGGGGTTTTACCTTTAAAGAAATTTCTCTGTTAAGAGGGATTGTGTTACCCAGGCTCCTCACTATAGTTCCTAATATCTGAAAATTTACTATCTACAGATTTATAGGGTACTTTTCTGAGATCCTTCCGGTCTGCACTCTCTTTGGGACTTTCCTATTTCTCAGAAATCCCCCGATCTGGTCCTCCTGTTAGAAAGCAAGGGCTTTAATCATCCTGCTCTTCTGCAGATTTACCTCCACAATCCCCGTGGGTATGTTCAAGGGATGGGAGGAAGGAGAAACAAACAAATTTAAAAAAGCAGCAAATCTTCGCTTCACCCTCTTGGGATCACACCTTTTCTCAATGTAGAGACAAGTTCCCCTTCCTTGGAGATTTCAAGCTTCTGCATTCCATGGGATTAATTAAGGACTGGAGTTGATAAAATGGAAAAAAATCTTTTCAAAAAAGCAGGAGAAAAAGGAAAACATGGGAGGTTTGCACTCTCTCTGTGACTTCCTTCTGAATTCATAGAGTAGAACTACTGGAATTCTGGTTTCCTTTCTGTTTATGTTAATGTCACTTTGAATTTGGTGGATGCAATGAGTTCAACATAAGAAATTCCAGAAGAAAAGAATTAGTAAATTGAACAACAAAGAGAAGTTTCAAGTTCACAACAAAATTTAGAAAAAGGTGCAGAGATTTCCCATTTACCCCCTGCTCCCATATATATATATATATATCTCCTACATTAACTTATTATGCTCACCCAAATTCCATAGTTTAACTTAGAGTTCACTCTTTGTCTTGCATCTTCTACGGGTTTGGACAAATGTCTAATGACATATATCTATCATTATAATGTCATAAAAATCCTCTGTGATCTGTCTGCACATTCTCCTTTATGTCACCCCAGTATCCACTGGTCTTTTTATTGTCTCATAGTTTGCCTTTTAAAGAATGTCATGAAGTTGGAATAACACAGTATGTAGAGTTTTCAGGTTCCCTTCTTTTATTTAGTAATATACATTGTTTCCTCTTTGTCCTGCCATCATCTGGCAGCTCTTTTTTTTTTTTTTTTTTTTTTAGCACAGAATACTATTCCATTGTCTGGATGTACCACAGTTTAGTTATCTATTCATTTCCTAAAGGATATCTTAGTTGGCTCTAAGTTTTAGCAATTATTAATAAAGCTGTTTAAATAGCTGTGTGTAGGTTTTTGTGTGGACTTATATTTTCAGCTTCTTTGGGTAAATATCAAGGGACATGATTGCTGGATCACATGTTAAGAGTATATTTACTATTGTAATAAACTACCAAAATATCTTCCGAAGTGGCTGTATCGTCTTGCATTTCCGCCAGCAAAGCATCCGTGAGCTGCTGCTGAGAATTCCTGTTGCTTCACATCCTTTGCCAGCATTTCGTTTCATCAGTGTTCTAGGTTTTGGTCATTCTAATGAGCCTGTCATACTTTTGAAAAGGATAGGTAATAGAATTTTTTTTAATTTAAAAACTAGAGAAGAGAAAATTATAAATTATATTTTTAAAACTTAATCCAAGTGACTTGTGTAACTCAGATAAATATGCTGTTATAAACACTCTATGAGCAGTCCTCCTTTAAACAATTTTCTGTATTCCATGACTCTCGTTCACTCATAAACTTCTTGAAATCTTTATTTCTACCCATATAATTGCATTAGGAAACTAATGAAAAGATTGATTTAACTTCTGGACATTTTTAAATGACTATTTCTGTCTCGACTGCTCTTTTTTGGGCTTTAGAGCATGACAAGCTGATGGTTTTCCACCTAATGTTTTGGCATGCCATCTCTGGCACTGAGGAGTATCTCCTTCCTGCCTCCCTCCCTTCAGCATGGGTCATCTATTTCTCACTCTAGTCAGTATTTGCTGTGTGGTTGTATTAACTCCAATAGTTTCAATTGCCATTTGATTCCTAATGACTCCAAAGTCAACACCAACGACCATGAGTTTCTCTCATATTAAGTCACTACAATATATTGAAATATGTTTAGAATTTTGTTTTATGCCCAATTCAGGAATGACAAGTTTGAAATATTCGAAACTAAACTCATAATCATTGTCGCAGAACACTTTACTGTTTCTGGATTAATAAAAATACCACGACCACCTAAAAGATGCCCAAGTCAGAAACAAAGTTATTATTTTAAGATTTTCTTCTAACTTCAACCCTATATTTAATAACTGTTTTTAGATAGTAATTCCTAAATACATCTTGACTTTTTTTTTACTTCTCTAAAAAACTAGTAAAGATCCTTTGATGCAAGAACATAATCTGTTACTGAGAGAGTCCTAATTTCTTCCAGTCACTTCTCACACTGAAGCTGGAATAATCTTTCTAAAATGAAAATATGATAATCTGTTTAAAATGCGTTATTGGTTTCTCATTATCCTTGTGATAAAGCACAAAATGCTTTATAGCTTACCTAGTATTCCCTTTGAAACTAAATTCTAACCCATTTTAAACCTGTATATGTGCTCATTAATATTCCTCAGGGATATAATGCATGTTGTTACTTCTAACTCTTTACATATACTTTTACCTATTTCCAAAGCAGGACAATATATTTTAAGGTTTAGCTTTAATATCAATTTATCTATGTATTTTCCATCATTTCTGCTAAAGCTATTTTTACAAAGTAGAAATATTGTTTAAATCATATATTATTCTATATTTCTCCAACTCTAGAACTTTTTATATAATTTTGAAATATTTTTTTTCTTTAGTTATCAAAAGAATATAAACTCCATGAGGGTAAGATTCATGTTCATTTTTTTCATCACCAAAGAAAGTGCCTGGCAATTTTTATTTGAATAGACAAATTAATGGACTAACAAATATGGAATAATAATTAAAACCATAAAGAAAGAAGACAGAAGGGATCAATCATTCTTTTCATGGCAAGCTTGTTCTTATTTAAGATTTTTGTTTTTTAAATCAGTTTACTCTTAGTTCTTTTATAAAACAGGAATTTATAAAGCTGAAGTATATCATCTCACAGAAAAATCAGGAGCATGTAGTTCATCTGAGGAGGAAAAGATAGTTTCTCAGATATTAAAATTTATAGACATCATAAAATATATCTAATCTTGGAAAATTAGCATTTGTTGATTAATAGATGCAAATTCCAGACAGCTTCAGCATTCATTTGCCTGTGTTCTACATGTGTTTTAGCTGTTGAGAATGCAAAGAAATATAACCAGAGAGAAAAAAGCCAATTTTTACTAAAAATTCGCTACATATATATCACTTTATATGTAAAAATATATATATACCAAACAATTGTGTTTGTTAGATAACTAGGGCTAGATGGTTCGGTTATTTAGAACACATTTGGATCCAGACTTAATGATTTAAGAGTTACGAGGGGGGATCTCTACCCCAAAAAAACCCCAGAATTATCTTCTGGAGGGTGGGCTGCAGGTAGCACAGCCTTCCCCCACTAAGTGAATGTCCTAGTAACCCATCTGTTATCAGTGTACCAGCTGGCATTGTTGTAAGAGGCTGCATTGGGCATAAGTGAATTTTTTTTGAAGTCTTTTACAACATATTTGCCCATTTCCTGATGGGTGATTTACGAGTGCACTTGCCCACAGCACACCGAGTGTTCAGCAGTTTTTGACCCCAAAACAGCATGACTCCTGTGCCCCACCCTCCTTATTTACCATATCTCTCCCTGAGTGATGTTTTTTGTTGTTCCCTGGATCCAAAAAGTTCTCAAAGGGAAACAGTTTGCTAATGTGGAAGAGGTGAAACAAAAAATGGCAAAAGCACTGAAAGGGATCAAAATTGTTGAGTTCAAAAGCTGTTTTGAGCAGTGGGAAAAACGTCTCAATAATTGTATTGCATCAAACGGCGAGTACTTTGAAGGCGACTGAAGTTTAAACATGCAAGAATAAATACGCAATTTTAAATAAATAAATTCCTTTTGGGGGCGCCCCTCATACATAACTTTTGGCAAATAACTGAAACTCTAAGTTTTCTCATGTATAAAATGAGCATAGTAGTAATGAATGCTTCATTGGTTTGTTTTAAAATTTACATGAGTTATATATTCAGAATCATTAGGACAGTGCCTTCTTTAGTTACTTTTTTTAGTACAATATATTTAAGAGGTTACCCACACAGACATATATAGTATATGGTGGTTGTTATATTTCTATTTTGCAGAAAAATAATTTAAATTTTTTAATGTGCACTAATGTCCCTAATATCGCACGACTAGTAATTGGAGAAGCCCAACCTCAAATCAATGTTCTTTTGATTACAAAGGTCTTTCCACTCTCTAACTTTCGATCATCAAACCCAGAAACGTGTATGTTAATACTTATATATTAGAAAATTTTAGACCAGGCATATTTAAAGTAAAAAATTGGATTAGTGTAATAAGCACCTATTTAACAATCATTACCTTTAAAAATTAACACCATATTTTCAGTCTGTTTAATTTGGCATCTTACTCAATTCTCTAGTCTAGTTTATTTTATAGCAAGTCAAAGGTGTCATATTATTTCTATCTAGTTTCCTTTTTCAAGTTTTCTTAAAATGACTAATTTATAATATGACTCTGATAGAATTATAAAACATAAAAGTAATTAACAATGGTTTCTCATAGTTCTCCTGTGATCACATTTCTTTGATAATTAGATAACTGCTTCTTGGCATATTATTTGTCAACAATTCTATTACTCTGTTATGATGTCGAAGTTACTCTACCTTACTCTTCTCTACCTTTTTTTTTTTGAGTCTCAGTTCATTCTTGTAACTTAAATAGTCACATAAAAGAGATTCATTTTATTATTTCCATAAATATAAAGAAAAATGCAAAAGCTAATATAAAGCATAATTAGTTTTATTTGTCTTTTACATAGTATTCTATTTCACAATAATCCATTGTTTATGAAAGGTTATTTCTGAACATAACATGAGTAAAAATTCACCTTTATATAGTCATTGATTCCCAATCTGTTCTTATGATTATGTCTATTATTATACCAAAATGTTGAAGTAGTATGAAAACAATACATTTAACTTCTTACTGTTTGAAATATGGAAACAACAGAAAGGGTTACTACAAGGTATTCTTGAGAGACTTTTTATCTTGGTACTGTTTCGAATTGCATCTAAAATGTCAATAGGTGCTCAAAGTCATATTTGAAATTGTCCTATTATTGTAAAAATATTTTTAAATGGTCATAGAGTTGCTAGAAATGTTCGAGTAAAGAAAACATTAGTCAGCCCCCATGTAATATTTTAGAAATAAGAAAGAATAAAATGAAATAGAACTATAGATTAGAATCATAAATGTTAAAGATAACTGAATTTATCTATGTGACTAGGTGAAAATATCAACTTGAGACATAGAACTAGATCAGAATGGTGAAAAAAATCACCCCAGCTGCACTGTAACCATCAAGACTGAGCGGTATTCTCCCTTATAATTGAGTCTCAGTGGCACAATTCTTACATCGCTCACTATGACTGTTCCAATAAGCCCTTGTTAAAGTTAACAGACTTGAACTGCACTGAAAATTTATCAAGTAAAGGTGAGCACTGGCTTAGTAGAATGGAACAAAAGAAATTTACTTTTGTGGAAAGGATATACTGAACTCTAAAATTTATGCTTTATCAGAATTTTAATGTTCATACATGGCCTAGAAGGTGTTGTAAAGAAAATTAGTATGTCAGTAAAATTAAAAAAAAAAAGCCAAGTGTCAGATATTCAGGAATTATTTTAAATTTATATTTATAATACATAATTTACACAAGCTAACCCTGTAAAAGAAGTGTTGTGGATAGAATGGTATATATGAAATTAATTACCCAGAAGATCTTGTATTTTGAAACATTTATATTAATGTTGATAAATTTGTGTTTCTATGACAACAATTTTAACCTAATGTTCTCTTGAATAAAGGTAGTGCTTAAAATTGGAGAAATCTAAGCATTAAAATAAAACCTCCTAGAACCTAAGTTTTTTCAAGTTTAATTTATTGGGGTAACATTGGTTGATAACACTATATAAATTTCAGTTGTACAACTTTATAATACAGCATCTGTATACTTCACTGTGTACTCACCACCCATGTCTACTCACCTTCCTTCTCCGTGTACTTGACCCTCTTTATTCTCTTCATCCTTCCCCTACCCACTTTCCTTCTGGTAAGAGCCATTTTGCTGTCCACACCTACAGGTTTGTTTTTGTTCACTTGTAACTTTTTGTTTTATATCATTCATAGAGTGAAATAATACGGTTTTTGTCCTTTTCTATCTGACTTCAGTCAGCACAATACTCCTATAATCCATTTATGTTGTCACAAATGGCAATGTTTCATCTTTATTATGGCTGAGTAGCATTGTAACAGGGGGATCTGGCCAAGTCACTGGGATGCGGGGAGAATTCCTGAGGTGCGAGGGAGCCTGCCTTCCCTGGTAAAAGAGGGGAGGGGAAGCAGGAGGAGGCTGCCTGAGGTAGCAGTAAACAAGCTAGCTCAGTGTGCCAGCATGCATTGCCCCTGCAACAGAGCAGCATGGCATAATGCGACAAAAAGGAACTTTGCATCAGGCTGGTGAAACGTCTGGACAGAGGGGAAAAAAAAAAACCTACTGGCTTCCTCCATGCATAAGATTTGGGGCCAGGTTTTCTAAATTGAGCATGCCTGGAAAATCACCCTTCTTTCCTCCCTCTAGTTAGAGCCCAGTCAGGGGCGTCAGGTTGCCTGAGTATTCCTGGACCTAAAGTCCACACTGGAAACTACGTGGACAAGCAACAAACCCCATGCCTCCCTCCGCATGAGAAGCAGCGAGGATGCTGGTGACCGCAGGTGCTGTGCAGTCTTACCTATCCAAGCGCACAAATGCACCAGGGAACCGACAGCCAGAAGGATGGGGCAACACACTGAGAATGGGATGCTGGAGCGTATAGACAGGAGAGGGATGCCTGAAGCAGGTCTATGGCCAGGAACCAGCCAAGTGGTCTGGATAATCATGCTGATCGCTAAGGGCAGTATTTTTAATGGGAGAAGGAATGCTAGGAGCTTCCTTGAACTGACCTGGCAAAGAGTTGAGGAGTTATTTTCCTTTGGGTATTTTAAAGAGAATGGGCTTTAAGACAGAAGCCCATCCTTGTTCCAAAACTGTGTAGCTTTTAGATAAAAGATTTCTTTCCTTTTTCACCAAACCTCTGCCTTCAGAATTTATGGGCAGTGGGCAGAACCCCATATAGCTATCAGGTAAGAGTACTGTATTATATATATTCTATTATAGACAGTAGTATTCTACATATAGTAGTATATGTGAGGTCTATCCAGGGTATCCAGCCATGTAATATGAAAAATAGAGGCATTTAGTGAAGATGACACAAGATACTAGAAACATTATACATAGGACAATGATGACCCAGCCCCCTTCACAGTGGACACAGTAGGACTCCATACAGTTCTCCCAATCTAATCAGCTGTGGCATTGTATTTTCCAGAATCTTATTGATGGTCTGAAATCTTTTCCCTTTCAAAGGTGATTTTAGTTTGGGGAAAATCCAGAAGTTGCAGGGTGCCAAAGCCAGGATGTAGGGGGTTGCTGAATTACCTGGGTGATTCGATGTTTTGCCATAAGACTCTTCATAAAATGTGATGCATGAGTGGGCGCTTTGTCATGATAAAGCTGCCAGTCATCAGTTGCTTATAGTTGTGGCCTTCTGAATAATTTTAATAGTTTCTGTGGAGGAATGTTCAAGTTTAATGCAAAATTTGATGCAGATTCGTTGCTCTACTTGCTCATTTTTAATGCAACAGCCACACAGTACACATGCTCACTTAATGGTGTCTACCAGCCCCACTGACTAGTACACTGAGGTCATCATTTTTCACGCATGTGCATTCCAGTCCACTCACCTTCGCTGCCAGGTTACATCAATGTCATGCAAAACATTCCCAATATATTAACGATGACTGGACTTTTTTTCTGGACAGACCTCTTATACACTATATTACACTTATTACATATATTACATCTTCTTTATCCAATCTTCTGTTGGAGGACACAGAGCTGCATTTTTTTCCATTTCTTGTCAATTGGGAAGAATGTTGGAATGAAAATAAGGGTACCTATATCTTTATGAAGGAGTTTTCAAATTTTAGGGGCAAATACCCAGTAGAGAGATTGTGGGGTCATATGGTTGCTCTATTAATTTTTTGAGGACCTTGCATAGTGTTTTTCATACAAATTGCACCAACTTGCTTTCCCACTAACAGTGTGTTTGGGTTCACTTTTCTCCACATCCTTTCCAACACTTGGCATATCATTGAGGTTTTGATTTGAATTTCCCTTCTAACTTGTGAAGTTAAACATCTTTTATATATCCATTGGTCATACTTTAAGTATTTTTTTGGTAAAATGTCTATTCAGGTCCTCTGCCCATTTTTGTTAATAGGATATTTTCTTGCCTGTTGTTAAGTTATATGAGTTGTTTATATATTTTGGGTATTAGTCCCTCATTGGAGGTATTGTTTGCAAATATCTTCATCCATTCAGTTGGTTCCTGTTTGTTTTATTTATGATTCCTTTATGTGCAGAAGTTTTTTAATTCGATGTAGTCCCATTCATTTATCTTTGCTTTTACTTCCCTTAACATTAGGGTCAAGTTTATAAAAACATCACAGAGACTAAGTTTCATAAATTCAGTGCCCATATTTTTGTCCATGTATTTTATTTTTTCAAGTCATATTAAAATTTTTAATCCATTATAAGTTAACTTTTGTGTATGGTGTCAGCAGTCTAGTTTCATTCTTTTGCAGGTGGCTTTTCAGTTTTCCCAAAATCATTTATTGAAGAAGTATTTCTTCCTTGTATGGCTTTGACTCCTTTTTGAAAATCAGTTATCCATATGTATATGGGTTTATTAGAACCTGAAAATTTTAAACCTTCCAAAACATTGCCAAAACAACTCTTTCTCTACTGATAATATTTAATTGAAGGTAAGGTTATGGAAAGGATTACCAAAAAAGAATTTAAATGGGAGCAACTTAAGAAGTGGAAAAGAGCAAGATAGATGAAAGGAAAATGAGAAAGGCAAAGGAATAGATGAAAAGTCAGAATGTTTCTTCCTGGGAATGACTGAACATAATTTTTAAATACTTAGGTAAAACTGAAATTCCATTCATTTCCTTCCTAACCTATAGCAGTATCAATGCCAGGCTTTTGTTAATAACTCTGCAGTCACAGAATGCCACAGGTAGTTACGGAGCTAAGAGAAGGTAACCTTAAGGGGTAGTGTTTAACCTTTGGCTTAGACACTAAAGAAAGGAAAGTTACTAGTACTATCTAGAAAATTCATATAACTGCTGATTACCCCTCCTTGTCATTGGTATGATTAAAAATAGGATTATCAGAATTGTGAACCAAAGTTTCATTTTTATAATCTATCCAGAAATATCCAATTTCTTAGCAGGTAAACAAACTAAGAAGAAATAATGCATATAAAAGATACTCAATATACTGATATGCAGTGATAAAATGACCATGAATATTATCCATTACAAAATATCTAACACCTCATAGAATGTTTATAACATGCAGTCAATCATTTGTTGGTGAAATAAAATAAACCACAATTGTCAACTATACCACTTTTATATGTATGCCTACTATTCCATAAGTGTTCCCTGTAACGTTTAAATGAGGCTACACTTATCAATCGAATTTTAATTGGTGAGAGTGGACTCACAGCCCAGACAATCAGATCAAGTTCAAAATGATTGATATACTAAAGACTAAAAGTAAGGAATCCAGAATACATGTAGATAAACATGGCCTAATGTTTTGGTTATTCATGTTCCAAAACCCAGAATACAACCCCCAAATAACTAAAGCAACCCTGAAAAAAAAATTTGAAAAACTAGAGGTATAATACCTGACTTCAAATTATACTACGGAACTATGACAATCAAAACATCATGACATTTACAGAAAAAACAGATGTAGTGATCAGTGAAATAGAATTGAGAATCCAGAAATAAAACCATATGCATATGGGCAGATAATATTTCACAAAGGAGCCAAAAACACAATGGAGAAAAGAAAACTTTTTCTTTCTTTTTTTCTTTAAATTTGCCATTGATGTTCTTTTTTTTCTTTATTTTTTTTTTGGGGGGGGTATATTTTATTGAGTATGGTATTACAGATTTCCCATTCTTTATTCCCTTTATCCCCTCTGCCCTACACCTCATCCCATCATCCCCGCACATCTGAGTTCATGTCCATTGGCTGTACATATCAGTTCTTTGGCTTCTTAATTTCCTATACTATTCTTAGCTACCCCTTGTCAATTTTTTTGTCAACATTTTCCCACCACCACATTCCCCACCCTCACCTTCCACCCTCAATCTTTCCCCTCAGTTGGTTTTGTCAATGCACAGCTAAAGAAAATATCAGCAAAATGAAAAGGGAACCAACCGTATGGGAAATATATATTTACCAATGATACCTGGGACAAGGGTTTGATCTCCAAAATATATAAAGAACTCACACAACTCCACTCTAGGAAGACAAACAATCCAATTTAAAAATGGGCAAAGGACCTGAACAGGCGCTTCTCCAAGGAGGACATACACAGGACCTGGAGACATATGAAAGGATGTTCACCATCACTAGCCATCAGAGAGATGCAAATTAAAGCCACAATGAGATACCACTTCACATCAGTCAGAATGGCCATCATAAACAAATTAACAAAAAAGTGCTTGTGAAGATGTAGAGAAAAGGGAACCCTAGAGCTCTGTTGGTGGGAATGCAGACTGGTGTAGCCACTGTGGAAAACAGTTTGGAATTTCCTCAAAAAACTAAAAATGGATCTGCCTT
The DNA here is from genome assembly GCA_004026545.1 of Mormoops blainvillei. Classification (NCBI taxonomy): domain Eukaryota; kingdom Metazoa; phylum Chordata; class Mammalia; order Chiroptera; family Mormoopidae; genus Mormoops; species Mormoops blainvillei. The sequence goes on along the minus strand of PVJD01003289.1, from coordinate 18,491 downwards.
TGGACCCAGCAATTCCGCTGCTGGGATTATATCCTAAAAATCCTGAAACACCAATTCAAAAGAACCTATGCACCCCAATGTTCATAGCAGCACAATTTACAACAGCCAAGAATTGGAAGCAGCCAAAGTGTCCAGCAGTAAATGAGTGGATAAAAAAACTATGGTACATTTACACAATGGAATACTATGCAGCAGAAAGGAAGAAGGAGCTATTACCCTTCCCAACAAGATGGATGGAAGTGGAGAGCACTATGCTAAGTGAAATAAGCCAGGTGGTGAAAGACAGATACCGCATGATCTCACCTATAAGTGGAACCTAATCAACAAAACAAACAAGCAAGCAATATATAACCAGAAACACTGAAATAAAAAACAATCTGACAGTAACCAGAAGGGAGGAAGGAGAGACATGACGGGAAAAGGAGGGGAAAGGTCATCAAGGGACATACATAAAGAAAACTTTCAATAAATGGTACTGAGAAAATTGAAAAGCCACTTGCAAAGAATGAAACTAGATTACAATTTGTCCCCATGTACAAAAATTGATCCAATAGGGATCAAAGATCTAAACATAAAATCAGAAACAATAAATTATGTAGAAGACAGCATAGGAACTAAACTTTATGGGCCTTGGTTTTAGAGAACATTTTATGAATTTGATCTCAAATGTAAGAGAAGTAAAGGCAAAGATAAATGAATGGGACTATAACAAACTAAAAAGCTTCTATATAGCAAAAGAAGCTGACAACTAAACAGAAAGGCAATTGACCATATGGGAGGTGATATTTTCAAACAACAACTCCCTCAAAGGATTAATATCCAAAATATATAAAGAATTCATAAAACTTAACACCAAACAAACAATCTAATTTAACAAATAGGCAAAGGACCTGAACAGACACCTCTCCCATGAATACATACAAAGGGCGAATAGGTTTATGAAAAGGTATTCAACTTCACTAGCTGTTAGGGATATGCAAATCAAAACCACAATGAGATACCACCTCACACCTGTTAGAATGGCTGTTATTAACAAGAGAACTAATAACAAATGTTGGAGAGATTATGGAGAAAACAGAACCCTCATTCACTGCTGACGAGAATGTAGACAGGTCCGGCCACTATGAAAAGCAGTATGGTGGTTTCTCAACAAATTAAGAAGTTACCATATGACCCAGCAATCCTTCTCCTGGGTATCTATACCTGGAAAACTCAAAAACATGTATTTGCAAAGGTACATGCATCCCTATGTTGATTGAAGCATTACTCATGGTGGCAAGACATGGAGACAACCAAAGTGTTCTCTGATAGAGGATTGGATAAAGATATAGTACATATATGACATATACTTATACTGTGGAATATTATTTAGCCATAAAAAGACAAAATACTTCCATTCACAACAACATGGATGGGCCTTGAGAATATTATGCTAAGTGAAAAAAGTCAATTAGCAAAAGCTAAGAATCACATGATTTCACTCACTTGTGGTATAGAAAACTGAAATTTCTGGACACAGACAGCAGTGCAGTCATTACCAGAAGGCAGGGGGTGGAGAGTCGTGGTGGGGAAGGGGCTTAATACATGGGGATAGAGGATGATTGGACTTTCGGCGGTGGGCACACAGTGCAACATAGGGATTTTGTGTCATAGAAATATACATTTGAAATCTATATGATCATATTAACCAATCTCACCCCAATGAATTTAATTAAAAATAAATAAATCCAATCAAGCTAACTCTTTGATCTTATAACAAGAAAAAAAAAACAGAAAGGAAGAAATCAACTCAAACTTTTATTAAGAAACCACCCTCCTTTGTGTACTAAAGATTTCGATGTATAAAGTTCCCAGGAAAGTTAGCAGTGTGAGGGGAAAAAACTGAGTAAAAATAAAAGGAAACAAGGCATCATGATCTAGAATGAAAAGAAACAACAGACAGATAACAAACGTAAATGAACTGAAGCACGACCAATTAAAAAAATGAGAAATGTAAAGAAATCCACATTAAATTTAATGCTTGCACATCTGGCAAGGTGATCTTGGTGCAGCTGGTCTGAAGACGACACTTTGAGAACCACTGGCATAAAGTATAGCGTGCAAAAGGAAACGAGAAGAACAAAAAGGACCCTGGAGGAAAGAGTTGTTGCTATCCTAAAGCAACAATTACGCTGAAATAAACTTGAAATAGAGAACTTACCTTTCAAATGAGTATTGAGGATAAGTAAATAATAAAAAAAGCAATGAGGACACAAAAGAAAAAAATAAAAAAATAGACACTTGAATGGTAGAAAATAACATAAATTAAACAAATATATATTAATCTCTGTAATAGCTGTAATTGCATGTTCTAAATGCTCCAGAACTAGATAAATTTAATGAACCACATTAAATCAAACTATTTATAAGGGCAAATATAAAACATAGCTGTGTAAAAAATAAATAAATTCAAAGCAATTAATCAAATTGCACCAAGAAAATTCTAGCCCCCCCAAGGACTGATGTTTATATTAATCTAAAGCAAAATAACCTAGTTTTATATCTAGAAAAGTCTAAAATATTATGAGAGAAGAGAAATAGTAAAAAAAAAATACTCCATTTAAAAAGTGATAAACATTTTGGAGTGCATAAAATAATTTCAAAATATTTAAAGCAAGCCTTGACAAAAATACTGGAAGAAATAAAAAAAAAAACTATCTACAGAATGGGAGATATTAACACAGCTCTCATTCAGTAATTGATAAAATAAGGACACAAAATGTCAATGAGAATAAGAATGATTTAAATAATAGAAATAAAAGAATAACACATTTGTTTTAATTGGCTATGTAAGAAAACATTGCACACCCCAACAGCAGAAAGAACAGTTTCCAGTTGTGCAGACAATATTTACCCAGATTTACCAATTACTTGAACATAAATTTTAAGCAAACAAATATAAAATAATTTAAATAAAAATAACATTTTGACAAAAATAAAAGTTTGCTAGAAATTACTTGCAGAATGTTAACTAAATTCATATGATTGAAAATTAATGCATCAAAGGAATCATAATGTAATTAGAAAATATTTTTGACTTAATGTTAACAAGAATACCAGAAATCAAAAACCCATGAGATGAAGCAAAGAGCATATTTAGAGGAAAAGTTAACCTGTAGTGCGGATATGAGGAGTCTCTTTGGCTTCATCAGGAACATGTTTCCCAGTGGCCTCTGGCTGTTTCACTGTGAATTATATGCTTCGGCACTGTTGCTCATCTCTGATCATCAGATAGACATAGTTTTCTAAAGTTTCCTGCCCTAGGCAGTGACCAAAGCTGTCTGACGTTTTCCTTCAGTGTGACTGCACTTTTTACAGGCTTCCTCTTTCCTATGCCCCTGACCCACCTTTTCTGAAAGCATTTACTTCAGAAATAAAATACTTTAGAAAACTTGCAATTACAAACTCTTTCTCTTGCCCTTTGAGATTTAAATCTACACCCCTGGCATGTTTTTACCCAGGATTTGGGGGTCAGCCCTTTCAAATGGAATCAGTAAGAAAGTTAGCATCCTATGTCCAAGTTTCATTGGGAAGGCAGTAGCCTAGCGCAGAAGGAATAGTTAGCAACTACCGGATGACCTCATGCCATTGACCAACCTCTCTTCTAATGAATGCACTCTAATACCTTGCCTTTATTTTATCCATGCATTTAAAAATTCTCCAATCTTTTGTTTCAGTGAACTTGAGTTGAATATCTTTCCTTTATTTCAATAGTCTTAAATGAGCTCTTCTGTACCTGGGTAATTTGTGTCACCTGGTCATGGACTACCCACATGCATTTAAAACTTTTGAGAGTATAAAGCATTTAGGGAGACAATATAATTATTAGCAACAAAACAATACTCACAATTTGGAGAGCAGTCCTGAGCCAAGTTTCCCCTGAACCAAGCCAGGTATGACCAAATAAGTGGTAAGATCCTAAAGAGAGGACACTTCTTTAAGCCAGTGACCTATTTATGTATTTTGTGTAACTGTGTCTCCAGTTAGTGTTTATTCAATAGGCTTGTTTCTGAGAAACTGAGGCACTGGACATAGGAAAATTTCTCAATGGGCACAGCAATGGGATCACCAGCATGGTTGCAGATCCAACAGTCAGTTGGAGGCTGGAGGGTGAATTAACCTGAGATATCGAGCAATGGCATTAACTATCTGAGAGCAACAAATATATTTAAACAAAGCTTATTTGGATAGGAGAGCTGCATGCAAGGAAACAGCTTAAATCTAAAGGCCTTACACAGGAGCTGTGAATTCAAAGTGTTGAGCAGGCATCACCTATAGGTTGTTAGGAGTCAGTTTTGGATCCCATTCCTTGTTGCCAAAAAATGCTAAAAATGATTAAAGAAAGCAATTTAGGTGACACAGATAAACTTCGTTTAACACTTCATGAAAGAGACAGTCTCCATTTGGAAAACTGCTAAATGGCGTGGAAGGCAGAAAGCTTTTACAGGATAAAGAATAAGGAACAAGGGAGTGAGAGTGCAGAGTTGACGTGGCGTTTGGGGATTGGCTAATTGGGTTCACTGCATTTCTGGTCAAATGTAACAGTTACAGGGATGCCAAGGTTATCTCAGCTTCAATTTGCTGATGTGACACCCTTGGCAAGAGCGGCTCCATCTTGTGTCTAGAAATTTATTTCAGCATTTGCCCTGAGCGATTTTTCTTTGACAACAGCAGGCAGCAGCAACTTGCTGATATTCCGAAGCACAGTTTACTGACAGCGTTTCTCAAATTTTAGTCCTGTAGCCCATCCAACAATTTTGTGAATAATCTAAATCTAAATCTATTCATTTTTGAAATATCTAGAGCACTATTTCATGTAGGAACCCCAATTAAATCAAGAGCTGAAAGGGATATAAGATCTTTTTATAAAACACTGTTAAACTCTATGGAAAGCCACCAAATAATAGTTCAATGGAAATAAATATTCAATATTTTATCAGTAATCAGTAAGATATTTGAGGGAGACCCAAAAATGTAATTTATATATTAAAAATTGTGTATTTATTCTTACATGTTTAAACTTCAGTCACCTTCCAAGTACTCTCCATTTGATGCAATACACCAACTGAGATGTTTTTTTGCACTGCTCAAAAAACAATAGGCAAAATGGGAGAACATATTCACCGATACATCTGATAAGGGGTTAATATAAAAAATTTATAAAGAACTTATAAAACTCAACACCAAAACATAAATAATCCAATTAAAAATTGGCAAAGGACCTGAATAGACACTTCTCCAAAGAGGACATACAGATGGCTGATAGACAGATGAAAAGATGCTTAACATCACTAATCATCAAAGAGATGCAAATTAAAACCACGATAAGATATCATCTCATACCTGCCAGAATGACTATCATCAATAAATCAACAAAAAACAAGTGCTGGCAAGGATGTGGAGAAAGAGGAACCCTTTGGCACTGTTGATGGGAACACAGGCTGGTGCAGCCACTGTGGAAAGCGGTATGGAGATACCTCAAAAAGTTAAAAACGGATCATCCTTTTGACCCAGAGATCCCACTTCTGGGAATATATCTGAAGGAACCCAAAACATTAATTCAAAAGAACATAAACATTTGCATGTTCATTGCAGCATTATTTACAATTACCAAGACATAGGAACAGCCCAGTGTCCATCAGTACTTGAGTGGATAAGACAACTGTGGGACATTTACACAATGGAATACTATTTGGTCAAAAAAAGAGAAGAAAATGTTAACCTTAGCAACAGTATGGATGGACCTGGAGAACATTATGCTAAGTGAAATAAACCAGTCGGAGAAAGACAAATACCATATGATTTCACTCATATGTGGAATCTAATGAACAAACTGAGCTAACAAGGAAAACAGAAACAGACTCATAGATACAGAGAATGATGACAGCTAAGGGGAGGGGTTAGGGGATGGAGGGATCTATTGAAAAGGAAAAAGGACTCATGGACATGGACAACAGTGTGGTGATTTCAGGAGGGAGGGGGTATAAGGGGGCTATATGGTAATGGACAAAAATATAATACAGATTAAATTTAAAAAAGAGAATTCATCCATTTTGATGCTTTTAGTGTTTCTAACATTTTTTGTTTTACCTCTTCCACATCAGCAAAACCTTTTTCCTTGAGAATTTTTTTTTCCATCCAGGGAATAAGAAAAAGTCCCTCAGGACAAGATCAGGTGAATAGAGAGGGTGGGACACACGGGTCATGCTATTTTTTGTCAAAAACTGCTTAACACTCATCACCGTGTGGGCAGGTGTGCTCATAAATAACCTATCATGAAAAGGGGAATTTACATCATAAGTTGTAAGTCTTTTAAAAAACTCTCTGAAACGTAATGCAGCCTCTCATAAAAACACCAGCTGGTACGCAATTACACATGGGTTTCTAGAACACTCACCTAGCAGGGGAAGCCTGTACTACAAGGGGCCCACCCTCCAGAAGATAATTCTTGGGTTTTTGTGTCCTACCTCATATCAATTCAGCAACTCAGGTGATAACAAATAGAAGTCTGAAAATACTAAATAAAGCAATAGGAAATTTATACTCTAGGTAAGACTATAAATTGGTACTATTTTATAAAATAAGTTAACATAACCTACTAAAATTGCACATGCTTATTTTTTAATGCCTCAGTAATTCCACAGCTGGAGATTATATATACATATACATATACATATACATATATATATATATATATACATATACAGAGAGAGAGAGAGAGAGATAAAACTGTACACATGTGCCCCAGGTCACAAGTAATAAATGTCCAAAATGACTTGTCTATAATAGTCAAATATGGATATATAAAAATTACCATCAATAGCAAAGAGGGTAAATAAACTGTAGTAGATTCACATGATTTGTTTGTAACTGATGATTTTTTTTTTCCTACGACAACGATTGTTCAATCAAAACTTAATTAAATGGGCAAAAATAGTCAAAGAAAAGCTCAAAATTAAGTAAGATGTGCCCTGACTGGTGCGGCGCAGTGTGTTGGGCGTCATCCCGCAAACAGAAGGTTGCCGCTTGGATTCCGTATCAGGGAACAGGCCTGGGTCGCAGGCCAGGTCCACAGTCGCTGGCAAGAGGCAACCGATAGATGTTTTCCTCACACATCGATGTTTCTCTCCCTCTCTTTCTCCTTCCCTTCCCCTCTCTCTAAAAATAAATAAGTAAAATCTTAAAAAAATAAGATGGAATTTATAATTTGAGGAATATGATGGGTGAAATTTGATGGATAAGATTGAAGAAGGGAGGACATATTTTTTAAGGAAGTTAGGGTAAAATAGTATTATTTTACAGTTATTGCATCAAGATATTTATGAAGCAAAATTATGTTAAATTATGTTTAATTACATAATAAATATTATATATATGTTTATTTTATATATCTTATGTATTTGTCTAACCTCCAACCAAACAGATTATAAGTGTTCGAGGCAGAACCAGGCATATATGTATACCTTGTACTGTATAGAACTGTAACTCATTCATGATTAACAGCAGATATTTGTTGAATTTAAGTAAAAAGGAGGAAGTTATATTTTCTAAGAGAAGCAAACTTAGAATTTTTATATGAAAACAACTTTAGTCTTAAAATAATTATTTAAAAACCTCTCTTTTATCCACCCTAGGGAAAATGTCTGGAGACTAACATGATCATTACTTAATGTAGTAGCAAGTTCTTGAGCTGAAATATTGAGATACTGATTGATATTATTCCTACCTTCATTTTCACATGTCTAAGTAAAATTCAGCATATTAAAAAATTTTAAAAATAAGCTGAGTATGTAAGTACCCTTTGTTCATTGCAATGTTATTTACAATTGCCAGATATGGAAGCAGCCCAAGTGTCCATCAGTGGTTGAGTTGATGAAACAACTTTGGAACATTTATATAATGGAATACTACTCAGCCATAAAAAAGAAGAAAATGTTAACCTTTGCAACAGTATGGATGGATCTGGAGAAAGTTATGCTAAGTGAAATAAACCAGTCAGAGAAAGATCAATACAATATGATTTCACTCATATGTGGAATCTAATGAACAAACTGAACTAACAAGCACAACAGAGACAGACATATTGATGGAGAACAGGATGACAGATAAGAGTAGGGAGGTTGGTGGGTGGAGGAACTAATCAAAAAGGAAAAAGGACTCAGGGACATGGAAAACAGTGTGGTGATTGCAGTGGGCAATGGGATATAAGGGGACTAAATGGTAAAGGAAAAAATACAATTAGAAAAAAGAAGCTGCTTAAAACCAATCATTTCTCAGTGTTTTAAGTCATAATGAGGCTCAGTATTTTAGTCTCTTATCTTAGCCTAAGAATGCATGAAGTTGTTGATATCAGGAAAGAAGAATACAATTCAAAAGAGAATTTCTAGTATGAATGGATTAGAGTTGTCGGTCACTTAAAATAGAAACTTCTTAATAAATAAACTCTTTATGTTAACATGTAATGTACTATTTCACTTTTTTTTTTTTGCTATCCTACTAGGTGTTTAAAGAGTAACTTTTTCCTGTGAAGTGTGTACTTCATTCACTTGCTCTCAATAAAACACTCAATATTTTCATTGTTAGAATGGGTGCAACAGACATACAAAATAAAATAAGACACTTATGATTAGTGGCCAATTGTAAGACTATTATAAAAAATATGTATGGTCAACTAAAAGTGTCATCTTCTTTATTCTGATTTAACATAAAATTGAATTTGCTTTGGGTCCAGGATGTTTAAATCATGGATTCTTCCTATTAGAGCATCAACCCACTAAATTGAAATATCAGTTCCTTTTTCATTTTGTTGCCTTAAATTTCTCATTAAATACAAATCATCATAAGCAAACACCAACCAATCCTTTATTTAATAAGCAAGTGTTTATTAAAACACTCATGTGTGTGCTATCTTACAAGATAGCACAATCCCTTTACAAGATGCACAAAGATGTAAACTTAAAAAGGAATAACTGTTTTTTGTCCATTTAATTTTAAACCTAGCCTTGCCGAAGGTAATTATGAAATATAAAGAATAAGCTAAAACAGCAAAAAAGGTAAAAGAAACAAGAATAATTGGCTTACTTTTAGGACAATATATTGATATTTAAAATAATGAAAGGCATGTTAAATGAGTTTGCTAATGAAAAAAGCTTGAATGAAGACATTTCAGACATTGAAAATTAAAATAAAATTAAAACTATTAATGAGTGCGTATATGCATCAGATACTCTGTCAGCTATTTTCGATTAGAGAAGGGAGAAAAAAAAACATCTCACCGCACAGAACTTTATTCTAATGAAATAGAGATATACATAAATAAATAATTATAATATAAAGTGTTATCTAATAGTTACTTATAAATAAATAATACAATTCAAACTTGTATTTTTAAAAATCATATAAAGCAACAGTTAAACTAGTCTTTTGGTAGTAACAGAAGTTTGAAAAGAAATTGAAATGTGATATAAAGTTGGGGAAAAGAAAGTTATTAAAATTTTTAATGTATAATAAAGAAAATTAAAAATACTTGATATATATAGAACTGTAGTAGTAAAGACAGGTAAAAATAACTTACATAATTGTCTTATGTATTGATATTCATACCAGTCTGATTTAACACTGAATCTCTTGTCATCCTTCATGTATTTATAAATAATATTTTGGTAATTGGGTAATATTTTTGTAATTCAGTCATATTAATTCTTTCCCTTTTCTTTCCCTAGAGACCAACATATACAGAACACACTGGCTTTCTACTCAATACTTAGTGAATCCATTCTTGTGTAAAACGGTAAGTATCCTGGTTTGAGGGAAAAGATAACATTTTCAGTGGATTTCAAATGAAGAAAGATCTTTAGTTTGGATAAGTAGATACATAGGTTTTTTTGTTTGTTTCTTAGTAAAAGGAATAATTTTGCAGTTTAAGAAGAAACAAATGGACAGAAACAAAGAACATATATGGAATCCTTTATGTACGCACAATACAACTAATCACAGAAATAGACAAAGGAAAATGTGAGGACTAGTTAGAAATGTGTGTCCTTGTAGCAACAAGGACATGCACACATCCAGGGTTTCTGCTGTTACTGGAGATCTCTGGTGAAATCCTGAGAAAAATTTATCTTTGGAAATCTTTTGTTTCATTTCTCTAATTCCTTGAGGAAGGAAAATTTCCACTTCTAAATATTTCTTATTCTTATTATGAATTTTTCATGGAAGATTTTTATGTTTCTCCATTCTCCAGATTTATCTCCTTTTTACATATTTCTCAGATTATTAAAGAGAAGCTACCCTTTCAATTGAAGTCTGGACCTGCTTGTCTCTCTAGACTAAGTTCTTAGTCTGTCATATAATTGGCTAGAATACATTTGGTTTTAAAGGAGAAATTCTTTGAAGTGAAGCATGATGAATATTTTCAACATTCGTGTAAAAATACGAGCTGCTTTTCTGTATCAATGACTCCCACCAAATATGAATTAGTGCTATATTTCATTAGTAATCTTTCCCACTATTATAACAAGTGAGTTCTTAATAAGATAATTTTGTACTGTATTAGAAAATTTTAGTTTTCATGAATTTTAAAGAAACATTGCTAATATATGAGCAACATGCTAGGAGGAGCAAAGGTTTCATTAAAACTTAAATAAAGCTCACTGCATTTTTCACTGCCTTGAATACCTCTCTAAAGTAATCAGGTGGTACAAAAGGCAGACTGGGCCCCAGAGACTAGGTAGTACATGATCCATCTTCTCACCACAATCTGATGTAGCCTCTCAGGCTCACAGTCTTTCTACAATATTGTATTGAAACTTTTTAGAACAGAAATATTTAGGATGTTTTAATTTAAAATGATTTTGACTTGTTCTACTTTGTCCTGTCCTTGCTAATTTTGGCTGTCATAACTGCAGAAAAAAAGACACTTGTGAGCAGCACAATAACTCACTGAAACTTCATGAACTCTGAGTCAATAAAACGATGACTCAAATTTCACATTCTTTTAACGTGACATCTGCTTCATCTGTTGAAAGAACTATAACCCTCACTTTGAAGGACTCCTAATGACACAGACAAACATTTAATAGATAAGTAACTAAGATGAACACACTGTTCCCTTCCATGCATAAAGAGAACACCATTTTATTGGAACCAAATTAGAGTATATGCTGGATTTTGTAGATTCTCAAATATTTTCTTTAATTTTGGTTTATTAAGATAACATATGGTTCTAAAAAAAGTAAGGCAAGGTATTGGAAAACCAGGATGAGTAAATATATTTTGTTCCAGATTTTATTGTAAAATATTAAAGATTAAACTAATTTTTAACCTGTGTGATTCAAAAACTACACAAAGTGGAGGAAAATATATAAAAAATAAGTTCCATTTGCTATCTGTTACAGAAACAAATATTAAGACTGAAATACAGTTGGGAATATGCCCTCCCAAAATTGGTTATTTGACTTTTGGAGTATAGAAAACTTTCTATAGAGAAAATACTAAGAATTAGTATATATGTGTTAATCATTGTAACAGTGACTAATAGACTGTGGACAGTTGCTTTTTAACCTGAATGTATATGCCATGAAATCATCAATGCATGACATTTTTCTAAATTTTATAGCTATGCAAATTTCTTTCTCAACTACAGTTTTGCATAAACATACAACCATACTGCTGAGGTCAGCAATCATTAAAGAACAAGGGAAAAACTAGACTTTGTTGCATTCACAATGATTCTGACCATTTTGAGGTCCTTGGGAACTCAATTAAAATGGCCCTTACATCTCTCTGGGGTAAGTGACACAACATAAGGCTTACAGGTATTAATTCAAAAGAAGCATATTGCCTGTTAAGTACTATAGGCAAATCACTACCAATTATACACATATAACATGCATGTAGCATGTTCACACATATTTGTGTTGATTGCCAGGCACTCAAAAAAAGAAAAAAACTACTGATAAGGGAAGTTAAAAAAAAAACCCCACAAACATTCAAAGCTTCTTCAGCTCTTACTTGGACTTTTCTTCAGTGTATGTTATTTAAGCTATTCATAAACTCTAGCCTAGAGTAAAATTAATCTGATTATGACAAAGAGAATATTAGACTATGTTTCTGAAAAGTTCTCATGAAGTTTCTAATTTTTTTAAATTTCACAAGTTATTGTTTCAAAAGATTCTGTAGGATTTAAATAACCTATAACCAAAGTACTCTCAAACACTGTGCTTTTCTCACACTCCATTAATTGACTCATGTTAATTGCTAATGCATGTTACCCAGACTGTTTTTGTTCTTACTCTAAATGCCCTTACACTTCTAAAGAAACTGAAAATGTCATGTAAGTCAAAGAGTGCACATATTATTTAGTTTAAGTTCTAGAAGACTGTACTAAACGAAGTGTAGAATTAATTTTATCTGTTATAATGTTGGGTTTAAAATTTTTGATTAAATTTCAGAAGCATGATATCAAATAAAAAAAGTTTGTAGAAATAGAAGACAGTCACATAGAGAGGAGTAAGTCTAACATCTATTCCAGATAGAAACATAGTAAACCATTAAATTGTCATGAAATTAAATTATAAACTTGCTGGCTGACAATTATGTAAAAGAAGTTGCTACCCTTCCAGATCTTTTGTCATTTCATTGTTAAGATAAATTTTGAAGTAAATTATATAGTATGAAAAAATAATGAGGTCAGGTGAAGAATCTAGTCTAGCTCATAATTCTGTCTTTTTAAGATTTTTATTTATTTATTTTTAGAGAGAGGGAAAGGAAGGAAGAAAGAAAGGGAGAGAAACATCAATGTGTGGTTGTCTATCGCATACACTCTACTGGGGACCTGGCCCAAACCCAGGCATGTGTCCTAACTGGGAATGGAACTGGCGACCCTTTGCTTCACAATCTGGCACCCAATCCACTGAGACACTCCAGCCAGGGCTTTAGCTCATAATTCTTAAAGAATATATGAGTTAGGTATATTCTTATTGATTTAGGTAATCATTTTGTAATTTCTTTCAATTCAGTCTTTAAAATATGCATATAGTTTATGCATATATTGTTATTTTGATTATTTATTTATGGTGAGTTGTTACAATTATAGCAAATTGTAGCATCTGTGGTTTCATTTAAGATGTCGAAGGAAAGTGATTACTGTATTATGAGGCAGTCATACTCTAGAGTATAACAAAACATGAAATAAGACTAGGCTGATCAAGTTCTTATTTTCCAGTGATGTGGTTTTTCTCTGAGGAGACACATCTTGTAGTTACCAGATGTTCCACAATAACAGTAACTCTAGAGTTGCTTAGTTGTTATAACAAGACGATTTTACTACACAGGAAAAGATTGGCATTTTCTCTGCTGGAAGAAAATGAAATTAGCAATTTGAAAGGAATTTCAACTGAGCTATGTGGTTTACATTGATTAATCTATCCCATTAGAATATTAGCCAGCCAATCAAATCCTGTTCTTATCCATTTTCTAATCCATGCCATATGTCTAGGTCATAAAAAAGCATTCACTTTAATTTTGGCTACTATGTAATCTACATTTGAAAAGACGCTGACCTTTTCCTTGTAGTCCCCAAAAGTTTAGAAAATGGGTTTTATTTTTTCAGGAAATGTTTTTGTTGTGATTGGAGGTTCTTAGGAAGACAGGAATGAAGACAATTCTAGAAAATCATTTCATTTTTCTATCTTGCCTCAACTATCATCTCTTATTTCTTGGTGACAGTGTTAAATAACATCTGCTGTGATCAACAACATCTATGAAGTGTCTTACATATATTAATCATACAAATTTGAATTCATGTCACATCCAAAATTATAGGTAAAAGATATTACGAATCTATTATTGATCTGGAGAAAAAGTATATGATGTGATTTATATGGTGGGCAAGTATCATAGACCCATAATGGAAGAGTTCTACTTTTCATTCTTACAAATACAGTTTCTTTTAATGTCTCTGTAGTATAAAAAACTGGGTGTGTTATTATCTTGCAACAAGTTAGACTAGAAAAGACCAGAAAAACTTTCCTTGGAGGGTGTTCAAAGAAGATTCTTCTATTGGTGGACATATGTCTTATCTCACCCATTTTGTAAAGAGCTCTGGTAATATCTACTTAAACCACAATGATCCATTAAAAACCCCTGTGGATAGATCTCATAAAAATAAGTGAAAGCATGCATACAAATGGTTCATTATAATATGTTTGATTTTTTTTTCCATTCACAAAAACTGAAATGAAAGTAAATGCCCAGTGATAGGGAAATAATTAACACTTACTCATCCCATGATATATACATTCATTAAAATGAAAGTGTTATAATTATACCATTTAAGCTAGAGAAAATTTTCCAAGATACTTTAAACAATATTCAGGTAAATGAGAATATTAGGATAAACTTTTTTACAAGTACTGACATGTGTGTGTTTAGATATTGTAAAAGCACAGAGAATAACATGAAAGGATTCAGTAGGTCATAGATGAAGTGTGGGTGGCCAACGTGAAGGCAAATGTGGTTAAAAAGAAGGGAGAAATAATACTACCAAATTTTCAAAGATCCTACATAAAATTTTTAAAACAAAAATACCCCACAACATTAAATCAGCTGATTAAAGAACCTGAATGCATTTGTTATAGCATAACAATAAATGCCAGAGCATGTGTATATAGCTATAAATAATTAAGTAATGCTATATATTACATAATAATTTTTAAATTGAGCCCTACACTGACTATTGTATATAAAATTAGCTTTTTCCATTAGTTTCTTTTATAGCATCCTGATGTTTCTTTTTACAGAAGTATTAACAATTTTTATTTATAGATTTTATTATAATTTACACTTCCTCACTATATTCTAAGGCTGAAAAGGGCAGTAAATTTTTTATTTAGTTCTGTACTTGGTGCAGTTTAATAAACACTTGTTTAATCAATATTGTATGAATGAATGAAAGGAAATGTAGCTGATATATATATAATTAATCACACATAAAACCATATTAATGTATGTTATGAAAAAGCTAAAAAATTGGATATGAAGAAAAAAAAAGATAAGCTCCTGAATAGCCTTATGAGGAAATCCTAAAGTGTGTGGTACAGTAGAAATTTAGAAGGCAGACAGTTTCAAGACAAAGAATGTATCCAGTTGTGAAATTGTTGAAAAGGTAAGTTAGGTAGGCAAAGAAGATGACTCATAAATTTGACATTTTGAACACAGTTAGTGACATGCATATAAACCAAAGTTATATTCAATGTAACAACCCAATTAGCAAGATTACCAATCAATCAGAATAGACATTGTTCTAGTTCCAGAACAGGGTCAGTGAGAACTTCTGTTATGTCACGTGTTAGCCCTTTAGGTGAGTTTGAAAGAGGTCTGGTATGTTGAAAGAAGGACTGGGTCAGCCCACTCAAGCTCCCGGCAATCTGTGCGGACGCAGCTGTGTACAGCAGCTGAGTAACAGTGCAGAGTTAAGCAAACACAGCAGGATGAAGCAGACACACTGAAGTCAGTTATTGAGAGAATGTGGAACTTTCTTTGCTGCCAATATAACAAACAAAAAAGCATAAAGATTATTAATTAGATTAAGAAATAAAACATTACTAATCATTTTGAAACTATCTGCTTGGCCACAAATAGCTCCTTTCCACTTTCCCTTTCCACTCCTCTTTCTTGAATTTTGTCTTTCATTTCCAAGACCCACAGGGAATACCTGAAACTGCAGATGATACTGGACTCTCTATATATTGTTTTTCCTTTTTTTTCCTTTTACCACTATTTCTGCTTTTTCTTAATGTCTACAATTTGCTTCTTTCATTTGTTTCTTTTTTATTGAATTTATTGGGGTGACATCGATTAATAATACTATATAGGTTTTAGTTATACAGTTCTATTTCATAATACATCATATGTATATTGTATTGTGTGTTTGTCTCCCCAAGTCAAATCTCCCTCCATCACCATTTAACTCCCTATACTCTCTTCCACCTCTCCTACCCCATTTTTCTCTGGTAATCACCATACGGTTGCCTGTGCCTATGAATTTTTTAATTTTATTTTATTTTTGTTTTGTTTTGTTTTGTTTTTTGCTTAATATGTTTTTTCTTATACATACATACCATTTTTTTTTCTGTTCTACATGGTTATATTTTGTTTTTTCAATATTTTTTAAAATCTTAAGTTTATTGTATTTTCTGCCATAACCTTTTAGTCCCCTTCTACCCCCAGCAATCACCACACCATTATCCATGCCCATGAGTACTTTTTCCCTTTTCTTATACATACATACCTTTTCAATTAAAGGAAGTGCTATAAGGCTTCTCCTTGGCATAATGAATTGTCAGCATTACAAATCTTGCACTTTAGGGTTATTATTAAGTAAAATAAGAACTACTTGGAACAAGCACTAGGATGCCATGACAGACAGTAGATCTAGTAACTTAGATGGCTACTGAGTGATTAGTTAGCAGGTGGTAGCATATATGAGATCTGTCCAGAAAGTATCCATCCATGTACCATGAAAAATAGACATATTTATTGATGAAAATACAAGATACAAGACACATCGTGCATAGGACAGTGATACCTCAGGTCCCTTCAAAGTAGGCACTTTGGGACCTCACACAGTTCTCCCAGCATCTTTTCCACTGTTCAAAACACTGTGCAAAATCCTATGTTGGAATTGCCATCAGGTGCCCTGTCATGTTTCCTGAATCTCATCAATGGCCTGAAATCTCTTCCCTTTCAAAGGTGATTTTAGTTTTTGGAAAAGCCAGAAGTTGCAGGATGCCAAATCTGGGATGCAGAGGGTAAGAGTCACCTGGGTGATTTGATATTTCACCAGAAATCCTCTGCATTAGACATGATGCATGAGCAGGCACGTTTTTATGATGAAGCTGCCAATCACTAGTTGCCCATAGCTCTGATCATGTTCATCATATTGCATCTCTCAGCTGATGAAGAACATTGGGGTAGTTCTCCTTATTAATTGTTTGGCCTGGAGGGGCATACTCTTGATGGATGGTGCATTCCCAACCAAAAAATACAATTAACATAGTCTTGATCTTGCTGCAACTTTGCTGTGCTTCTTTGGGTGTGGAGAACCAGGCAACTTCCATTGGGATGACTGGACCTTCATTTCTGAATCATAGCTGTGGACACATGATTCATCTCCAATTATGACCTTTCTTGAGGAAATCTGATTCATTGGTAGCACTTTGAATCAAGTTATTGGCAAGTGCAGCATGATTTTCCTTCTGTTCCAGTAGCAAAAGTCACAGAACAAATTTTGCCATCACACCTTTCATGCCAAGATCCTGTGTCAAAATCTCAGACAGTAGTTTTTGGATTCCCCAGATCAGCTTCTAGTTCTCACATTGTCAGTCAACGATCTTTGTTTATTGCAGCCCATGAACATTCAACATTCTCAGGTGTTCTGCTTGTTGTAGCACTTCTAGAACATTGATCACTTTCAGCAGATTCTACACCATCTTCGTAGCATTTGTGTCACACTTTTATTTGTGCTGCACTCATTGCATGGTCCCCAAAAGCCTTCTGAATCATCCAAATAATTTCTGCAGAGGAATGTTCCAGCTTAATGAAAAATTTGATGCAGGTTTATTGCTCTACTTGCTCAGTCATTTTGAATGTGATGGCCACACAGTACACATGCTCACTCAACAGTATCTGCCATTGAGTACAGTGAAGTTGTCATTGTTCATGCATGCACACTCAAGTCCACTCTCCTTGGCTACCAGGTTACATCAATGTTGTGCAACCCATTCTCATTAATTTAACTTGGCTGGACACCAGGAGGGATAGAGTAGAACTGCATGCAATTTAATTGTACTACTAAGAACAATGCACAATTTAAAATTTATATACTTTATTCCTGGCATTTTCAATTTAATATATTCAGTCTGTGGTTAACACGGGTAACTGAAACCATGAAAAGTGAAATGATAGATAAGGGGGGGTGACTGTATTATCTACCACGTTGACGCCTGTAACTTGGCATGCCACAAGCTCCCCTCTCCCATTGAACGCTCAGTCCTAAGGACCCCTAGTAAAACCTCCTTTCTTGTAATAGGGGTAGGCATGATGCCTGCCTATTGCTGAATAGCAGACTTCAGTGCCCTGCCAGACTGCTGAGTTATTCAATAAGGCCAAACACTTCTTCCCACAGGAACCAGGAGTCACCTCGCTTCTTGGCTTGATAAAGCTGGCTCCCACAGCCCCTGCCCGTTACTCTTGTTTCAGAGGGCAGCTCCCATGTGGTCCTGCATGGTATATGGCCTGGGCTGTGAGGACATGTGACTAATAAAGTTCTATCAATCTTGTCTTTCCAGCGCTTGGTGTCATGTGTTTGGTTACCCTCTAACCTTACAGCAGGAATCTTTTTCTCGCTAACATGGCAAAGAGGGGATAATCAAAGCATAGTTTTGACTAGT